>CM039503.1:53034009-53207494 GCA_022432975.1 Begonia masoniana
CATACGTCGATCTAAAGATTACGCAAGAGAAGATTAGCATTTCCTTCTTACGCATTAACTTGGAAGTACACAGAAGCAAAACAAGAATAAAATAAATAGAATTCAATAAACACTAAAAATAATTAATTGATATCAATAATAAAGTTCCGGCAACGGCGCTTAAAAAACTTGTTGTCTGAAAAATAATTCGCAAATGTACGAGTAGCAACAAGTAAAAAAGTGATAATTAGATTGTCGAACCCACAAGGACTTGAATTAATAATGAATTATTAATCTTAGATCTAAATTGAACACATTTTTATGTTTCAAGAATTGAAATTAAATGAATGACTAAAACCAGTAAATAAAAACAATGTAAAAATAAAAAACAGATCGAATGAGATTTAAATGATTAATAAAGCCTAGGTTACTATGATTTCACCAAGACAACTATTTATTTATTCCTCCTAATCATATCATCAGTAAGGCTTTCCTATGTGATGATCGATTCGCTAAATCTAATCAATTAAGCTTGAGCTGCTTGTTTATCTGATTAATGGGGTATCACTTCTCAGTCTCAAATCATACATTAATTCAATACAATTAAGTGAGAATCACAATGATTCACATCCATACCGGTAACTATATCGAGTAAGCATATTTATGACTATTCCATTGCTCAGGTGTTTATCACCTCTCAGTCTCAAAACCACCCCAAAAATCAAGTAAAACTATTGGCTAGAAATTATAAACTTTAAGAACGGGAATTAAATGCGTCAACAAGATGGAAGAAATACTTATTAATTTAATAAACAAAGAAAACAGAAATAAACTATCGTTTGGTACATCGTAGCCCTAGAAGAGAAATGTAGTCATGCTAGAAGGAAAAAGAAACAACAATAATAAAGATGTTCATAAGTAATTACGAAGGAAGGAGAAAACACGATGAAAACAATAAAAAAAAAAAAAGCAAAAAATTCTGAAATTGCATATAAATTTTTTAATAAACTCAGCATACATATTTTTACTTGTACTCTTAATCGAAAGAATAAAAAATGAAAGTAACATATATTAAACTAACAAATTAAATCTAATAATCTATGCTTAAAATAAAATCTCATAAGATAAACTAAATTCAACATCTAAAATATATCCAACTATCATAACATAAAAACTATTGGGTTCTTGGTCCAGTCCGGTCGTTCAGGAATTTCGGACTATGGACCGTGGACCGGACCATTGCCCATGGGATTTTTGCTTTGAGGACCAGTCCCGGACCAAGAACAGTCAAGGACCACCCAAAACTGGACCAACACCTGCGGTCCAGTCCGGTTCTCGGTCTGCGGTCCGGTCTTGCCCACCCATAGCAACGAATAGGGTCTAAGTCGGCGAAATCGTCTGACAGAACAACGGGCCAAAACTCGTTAAAAACTATAAGAAGAAATGAGGAGGAAACTAGTAAAAATCAGAAAAACAGGCAAAAAACGGCAAAAAATGGGCTCTCGGCCAGTGGTGGGCGCTCGTAGTTCGCCTTGGACACGCGCAGCACTCGCGTTGGGCGCTCGCAACACCAAGGTAGAGTGCGCGGCCCGTGATGGGCGACTGTTAGTGATTTTACACCTTTACACGCAAGTGCACGTGTCGCTAACGAAGTAATAGAGTAAGTAAAGTATCGATCCCACGAGAATATTGTTAATTGAATTAATCACTATAAAAATCTTATAAAAATATTAGATGATAAATGAAAATAATTCGAAATAAAATTAGAATGACAATGTAACAAAGTAAATCAGAATAAAAGAGGTAAAAACGATAAAAGAAAGCCTTGGCTAGGATTGATTTTCTTCGTTACGATGATTCTGCTACTAATGCTCTCGTAATGCTCTGCAGCATTATCTAAAAAACAGCAAGAATAAAAATATTTTCTAGGAT
Source organism: Begonia masoniana (assembly GCA_022432975.1). Lineage (NCBI taxonomy): Eukaryota > Viridiplantae > Streptophyta > Magnoliopsida > Cucurbitales > Begoniaceae > Begonia > Begonia masoniana. The sequence continues at coordinate 53,035,921 of CM039503.1, forward strand.
TCTGTCGAATTGCCTAGGTAAATTCAAATTAGAATTTCTTTCTACCTTGAAAGAATGTAACTAATATTGAATTTTCGATACGTGCTAATCTTATCGCCAATCAAATCAATGTTAACTACGTTGTAACAATTTAATTTGATTAATTATTCGTGCATCTAAAATTTATATCTACCTATCGATACAATATAAACATGAATCGTCAACCTATCTATCGATACGATCTGACTTAGCAAGAAAATTTCACAAATAATTGTTCAATAGATAATTCCAGAAACAAAACCAAGATCGTAGCAAAATATCGCAACAAATACTATCGTCCTAACCAAGATTAAAGAGTTTAGCTACGAGACATAATTAAAATAAAAACAATAGTGTTCATAAAAAAATGATGCAATAAAAATAATAGAAGAAAGAGAGTTTTCAAGGCTCGGCGTCGGAGGTCTTCTCCCAATTGTGTGTTTTCTGCCGCCAGACTCCACACCAGAATTATCCTTCGAGCTCTCTGCCACGCAAGCTAGGTTACACCAGAATTGCTTTTCTTTTGAAAAATATCCCATTAATTATGCATGCAATCCCTTTCTCTCTCCAATCAATTTGTTTTATTTAATTACTCCACCTATTTTGCTGCACTTTTCCAGAATGACCATTTTCTCTCTTTGGCTCTTGATCCACGTGTCTTTATTATTTTCAAATCTCTCCCTTTTAGTTGGCTTTCCTTCCTTGCTTGACATTTTCTGCATGCCACGTATCTTTTCTTTTCTCTTTCCAAATTATTCTTCACCTTGATTTTTGCCTTCACTTTCTCTTCACAAATCTCAGCATTTGAATTCAAATTTTCCACTATAAAAATAACAATCAATTATGAAATTATAAAATTCAAAATAAAGAGACAAAATCTGCTTTTAAGAGAAAATCTGCATTAAATATATTAAATTCAATCAAAGCACTAATGCTGCAGCATTGCATAGCATTTGTAGTAAATCCATATCAATTTATTATTGCAATCACTCAATTCATCTAAGTTTTCTTATATAAATTAGCATAAAATGACTCTAAAATAAGAGTCATCAGCGACACCTTCGGCCATCTATTCTAAAAAAGATTTTAGTGCACTGCATTCAAAATAACGTTTCCAACATGTTTAAGCCCTTAAATCCGGTTGACATTGGGTTTTAGGCCGACGAAATCAACTTCAAAACCTTAAGCACTTTTCGACAAAAAAACACACATCAAAAGTCGACTAATTTTGAAAGCTTCCTTCACCAAAGTTGTAGATTGCTTCGAAATAGATGTTTTGATATCAAGAACATGTCGATCAGAGTCCTGCCAACCACCCTTCTCACTTTCTCTCTCATCTCTTCCACTTTCTCTCTCTTCTCCTGATGCCGCCAAGGAAGGGAGGAAGGAGGGTGAATCCTAACCATTTTCCTCATTTGCCAATAAAATAATAATATTTTATTATTTTATAACTTAAATACCCAAAATTCATAGCGTAACAACTTTACTTTAATTAAAAGTGTGATGATTGATTCCAACAATTAATCAAAATTTGACTAGTTGTGTGACACTTTGCACGATAAAATCTCACTTGGCAACAACTAATTTTCTGAATTTGACCGTTTGACCAAAATCGCACACATTGACACATAACAAAAAAATTAGGTCAAATTCACGACACATTATCAGTCAACAAACGCAAAAAAATTTACTCATTTATAATTATAATTAAACAAAATTCTCGGATTTTACGTAAGATTACTCAATAATTTATATACTTCCCTTAAAACTGACTCTGCAAAACACTTACTGATCAGCGTTTAAATTTTGACTTTCAACACAACCCGCGAAAGCATAAACCGCAGCCTCGACTATTCTCGTCATTAAAATTACATCGAAGAAAAATGATTTTAACATAGGGATTGCAGTCATTCCTTACAACATTCGAAGATCGAAAAGAAAACCCAAATTCGACAATAAGTTGAAAATATGAATATCATGCACGTTTGAAACCATCATCACAATTCAAAAGTCTGAAACTTGTGTACTGTTAAAGAAGAGACCAGATGGTCTGTCTGCACTAACCAAAGCTAATCTCACGACATTTTCAGCTCCCTGAGCAGCCGTCATGGCCCCAGTTCCACAAGTCATATTGGTTTTCGAATAGCTGGGGGAGACAAAATTCACGAGGGTGTTCGGATATTTCCTGGCGATGATTCTGGTGTATGCATTCAAGGCTGATTTTGAAAGTTTACATGCAGAACCATGGACAGGCCAACCATTTTCTTTCAAACAACCTTGCTTGAAATCTCTTAGAAACACTTTTACAACCTCGTCCACCCTCTCTTCCGTCAAATTTTCCTCACCATTAAGAACCCCTTTCGCCCACTCGTTGAGAATGTACTGAACAATGGGTTTTGTCAATCTTTGCCTAAAGTTAGACCAGTTTTCAAATCTATAACAGGAAGTTTCGTACCGACAAAAGTCCCAACACAGATGAAACATTAACGATTCTAGCAGACTCTGATAATTGGAGGAGGGGTGAAAGGGCTTCCACCATTCTTTGTGCTCCATAGTAGTTTATCTGCAAACATTCTTCTGCCAGTTCATAATTCTGGGAAGTTATTTCGTTCTAATCCACTTTCTCTTCACTTGGCTACACCGGCAAAAACAAACTCGATCTCGAAAATTATAAGAGTTGAAATATTATTATTCTAGATTAAGATTATGCAAATGGGAAATTTAGAGACATAGATTAGCAAACGTACCCAACTGCCAAATGCTTCAAATGCTCTCTCCATGGCTTCTCTATGGTAAATAACTCCACCAATGGCAGCATTGTTCACCTGAGTGAGAATGCGTTGAGGAGGAAGAAGAAGCAGACAAGAACACAGAGAGAGTTGACTGCTCAATTATCTATCGTACATATCGTTACAAACTCTATGATTGCAGATATCCCAAGGTAGCGAGAGCTTATGATTTTTTGTTTAATTTTGCATATTTGTATGTTCGATTTATAAATGTTTTGGATTTTGTTTTGTAGCTTAAAGAATTGGATTTGTTGAGTTTTACTCTAAAATTTAGTTTGATATTATTGATCATATTGCATATAATTTATTTGCTACTCATTCATGATTGAACTATGTCATTTTGTTATATTGACGTACATGACCATTATGAATTTAAATATGAGTAAATATAGTAAAACGAAATACTTTGATCTTTTAATCTTCTGTTGTTAGGATTGATGTATCGGATTGTAAGAAACACAAAGATATTTAGTAATGTACCATTAAAAGAAAAATACGAGCCCAAGTGGGAGGTTGTTAAATATAATTTGACAATTATGTTTGAATTCATATATTTAATTAGGGTAAATATCAAAATGCATCATAAAGTATGTGGATATTTTCGCTGTATACTTTGAACTTTTAATTTAATCAATTGACATCTCAGACTTTGAGGTGTTAGCAATGGACACCTTACCGTTATTGTTTCCGTTAACTTTGATAATAAACCTGAAAAAATAACTGCTTTATCTCTTAATTTGTTTTATTGATAATATTTTTTAAAAAAAAAATATTTATTAAGATTAATTTTTCTCAAATAATTGACACTAGCTAAAATATAATTAATAAAATCAATAATAGATAAAACAATCATTAATAAATTGTTTTCTAAATATAATCACTAAACATAAATTGAGAGACAAAACAGTTATTTTTTAAGATTTAACAGAAACAATAACGATAATGTATTTATTGCTGACTCTTCTAAATTTGAAGCGTGAATCGATAAAACTAAAAGTTTAAGGGTCTATTTTAATATTTACCCATTTAATTATCACAAGTTACTGAAAAATGGATAAAAACACAAGGAAGAGATATGAAGAGATACCAAAATATCAAGTTTTCCAAAGTGCGTTCTGACGAACTCAGCCAAAGAAGCAACGCTGGAAGGATCAGCAACATCAAGCTGATGAAAGAAGACATTATCGGAGATCCCATCTTGTTGCAGCAGCTCAACAGCTTTCCGGCCCTTCTCTTCGTCTCTCGCGGTTAGAACTACAATCACTCCCTTTCCAGCCAATTGCCGGCATATTTCGAAGCGGATACCTTTGTTCGCTCCGGTAACAACTGCGACCCTGCCAGAAAGACAGATGATTGGATAATAAGATAGATGGTAGCATCATGCAGAAACTCAAAAAAACCAGGGTACCTCTTGGTGAGAAGAAAAGTCGATGAATCTGCCATGGCCGGCGGAATAGTTGGCTTGGAGGATGGAAATGAGAGAAAAATGAAGATTCTTGATTTATAGATGCTGATTCTTTTGTTCCAAGAGAATTTTCTTTGTTTTTGTTTTTTTGTTTTAATTTGGATTTTTTTCTGTATTTTGTTTTAATAATAATAAACTTAGCAGAGCAATTGTTGCTGGTAGCAACTATTGTTTATCACACAATAAAAGTAACATATATGACAACTATGAGTGTATCAATATTCTATCTTTGAAAATAAAAAATTATAAAATCTATTCATTCAGTACATAAATTGTTCTTTTATATTTCCTTATACTACTCAAACCTAAAAAATGAGAGCCCTGCAAATGTTACATTTATTTTCTATTTTTACAGTCTAATCTTACTTCAGTTACTTGTTAATTGACGTAATAAAAAAATAAATTATAAATAATTAAAATAAAGTATTAATATAAACATGACATAAAATTAAACTATAAAATTAGAGGGTAATCAGATAATTATATACTACCCTTAAAACTAGCTTCACAAACATATACTAATCAACAACACAACAAATTCAAAAAAGCAGGCGATAAGTTCACAATATGAATATCATGCATGTTAAATCATCATAACAAATCAAAAACTTAAAACTTGACTAAGGTTAAAAAAGAGACCAGACGGTCCGTCTTCACTAACCAAAGCCAATCTCACGACATTTTCAGCTCCTTGAGCAGCTGTCATGACCCCAGTTCCACGAGTGATATCGGTTTTGGCGTAGCCGGGGGAGACACAATTCACAAGCATGTTCGGATATTTCCTGGCAATGATTCTGGTGTATGCATTCATGGCTGATTTTGAAAGTTTATATGCAGAAACATGGACGGGCCAGTCATTTTCTTTCAAACAGCCTTGCTTGAAATCTCTGAGAAACGCTTTTATAACTTCGTCTACCCTCTCTTCCGTCAGGTTTTCCTCATCATTAAGAACCCCTTTCGCCCACTCATTGGGAATGAACTGAGAAAGACAGAAAAAAAAACTGAGCAAAAGTGTGTTTTCTCAATCTTTACTTGAAGTTAGACCAGTTTTCAAACATGTAATAGGATGTTTTGTACCGACAAAAGTCCCGCCAAGGATAAAACATTAACAATTCTAGCAGACTCTGACAATTGGAGGAGGGGTGAAAGTGCTTCCACCATTATTTGAGCTCCATAATAGTTTATCTGTAGGCATTCTTCTGCCAGTTCATAATTCTGTGAAGCTATTTCACTCTAATCTACTTTGTTTTCACTTGGCTACACCGAAAAAGACAAACTCGATCTCAAAATTTAGAAGAGTTGGATTAAGATTATGCAAATGGGAAGTTGAAGTACATGGATTGGCTATCATACCCAATCGCCAGCAGCTTCAGATGCTCTCACGATAGCGTCCCCATTGTAAATAATTCCACCAATGCCAGCATTGTTCACCTAAGTGAGAATGTGTTGAGGAAGAAGAAGACAAGAACACAGAGGAAATTTCAAGGGTATTTCTCATATGAAAACATATTCATGTTTGTAGCTGATAAAAGAATCTATTCCCAAGTGTTCACGAATGAATCGTGCACGTGTCTTAATATAATTGACCTTGTAAGTAAATGATGACATGATAAATGTGAGTCGCGTGGCCGTGTCGTCTGCTAAAAGCAAGTTCAGGGTAATACAATCCTGAGGGGTTAGTGTGTATGAAGTCAAGAGTGATCGCGTTGTGGTTTCATGAGAAATAACTTGATGATAAATAACTAACGAACATTACATGGTTGTGTCAACATACTTCACTCTCATGTATGATCAAAGAGCATATATTATACGATGATTGATGGTGATGATATGCTAGATTATTTAGACATGCATTATTCATACTTGAATGTAGTAGAGAGGTCATTGAAGTGGATTATGACTTAGTCAACTAAACAATTTCACTTTGAAGTATTACATTAATCGGTCGAAAATTAGTTATTACAAGGTTCTATGAGAGCCTACGGGTAGCTAGGACGTTTATGTTTCACATCTATTGTTTATGGAGTTGGAAATATGAAAAAATAAAGAATAAAGATGGGAGTGATACCAAAATATCAAGTTTTCCAAACTGGGTCCTGACGAATTCAGCCAAAGAAGCAACGCTGGCAGGATCAGCAACGTCAAGCTGATGAAACAAGACATTATCGGAGATCCCATCCTGTTGCAGCAGCAGCTCAACAGCTTGACGGCCCCTCTCTTCGTCTCTCGCAGTTAGAACTACAGTCACTCCCTTTCCTGCTAATTGCCTGCATATTTCGAAGCCGATGCCTTTGTTTGCTCCTGTAACGACTGCGAACCTGCCAGAGAGAGATGATTGAATAATAAGACAGATGGTAGATAAAGCAGAAGATAAGCAAAACATGGCACCTCTTGGTAAGAAGAAAAGTTGATGAATCTGCCATAGCCAGCGGGATGGTAGGATGGAAATGAGAGGCAAGTGAAGATTTGGCACAAAATTCTTGATTTATTCCAAGAGAATTTTCTTCGTTTTGGGTTGCAAAGTAAAGTTGGATCTCCTCTTTTTTGGTTTTAATCTGGATTTTTTCTGTATTATGTTTTAATAATAATAAACTTATTTCTCGCTGGGTGTGGTTTTGTGCTTCCGAGTGTGTTCAAGCTGGACAAGATTATTTCAGAGCTCACGGGTACGAAAGGGTCCACATGGGTGGACCTTTTCCTACCGAAATGGTTCAAAATTGCTCGAAAGCCGAAGAATATATGACAACTATAGACTTCCTGACTAGTCTTAATTTCATTTTAGATATATGACAACTATTCTTTTCATCTTCAATTAAAAATCCGGTTTTTCCAATTATCAAATAGAAAATATATAAGATATTTAAATTTAATATTCTATTTTTGAAAATTAAAAATTAAAAAAATTATTTATTCAGTACATAAATTTTTCTTTTTATATTTACTTATACTACTCAACTTAATAAATGAGAGCCCTGCAAATGTTATATTTATTTTCTACTTCTATTCTTTAATCTTACTTCGTGTCACTCGTTAACTGTCGTAATAAAAACGATAAATTATAAACAATTATAATAAGGTACTAATACACTCGTTAATATAAACACGAAATAAAATTAAGCTATAGAATTGGAGGATAATCATAACATTACTCAATAATTATATACTACCTTAAAACTAGCTTCGCAAAACATATACTAATCAACAACACAACCAATTCAACAAAGCAGGCGATAAGTTCAAAATATGAATATCATGCATGTTTAAATCATCATAACAAATCAAAAGCTTGAAACTTGACTAAGGTTAAAGAAGAGACCAGACGGTCCGGCTGCACTAACCAAAGCCAATCTCAAGCCAATCTCACGACATTTTCAGCTCCCTGAGCAGCTGTCATGACCCCAGTTCCACGAGTGATATCGGTTTTGGCGTAGCCGGGGGAGACACAATTCACAAGCATGTTCGGATATTTCTTGGCAATGATTCTGGTGTATGCATTCATGGCTGATTTTGAAAGTTTATATGCAGAAACATGAACAGGCCAACCATTTTCTTTCAAACAGCTTTGCTTGAAATGTCTGAGAAACACCTTTATAACTTCGTCCACCCTCTCTTCCGTCAAGTTTTCCTCGTCATTAAGAACCCCTTTTGCCCACTCATTGGGAATATACTGAAAAAGACAAAAAAAAGTTCAGCTGTTTTCCAGAGCGGGTTTTGTTAATCTTTGCCTAAAGTTAGACTAGTTTTCAAATCTATAACAGGATGTTCCGTACCGACAAATGTCCCAACATGGATGAAACATTAACGATTCTAGGAGACTTTGATAATTGGAGGAGGGGTGAAAGTGCTTCCACCATTCTTTGAGCTCCATAATAGTTTATCTGCAGGCATTCTTCTGCGAGTTCATAATTTTGGGAAGCTATTTCGCTCCAATCCACTTTGTCTTCACTTGGCTACACCGGAAAAGACAAACTCGATCTCGAAATTTCGAAGAGTTGGATTAAGATTATGCAAATGGGAAGTTAAGGTACATAGATTGGCTATCATACCCAATCGCCAGCAGCTTCAGATGCTCTCACGATAGCGTCCCCATTGTAAATAATTCCACCAATGCCAGCATTGTTCACCTAAGTGAGAATGTGTTGAGGAGGAAGAAGAACACAAGAACGTAGAGGAAATTTCAAGGGTATTTCTCATATAAAAACATATTCATGTTTGTAGCTGATAAAAGAATCTATTCCCAAGTGTTCACGAATGAATCGTGCACGTGTCTTAATATAATTGACCTTGTAAGTAAATGATGACATGATAAATGTGAGTGCCGTGGCCGTGTCGTCTGCTAAAAGCAAGTTCAGGATAATACAATCCTGAGGGGTTAGTGTGTATGAAGTCAAGAGTGTGATCGTGCTGTGGTTTCATGAGAAATAACTCGATGATAAATAACTAACGAACATTACATGGTTGTGTCAACATACTTCACTCTCATGTATGATCAGAGAGCATATATTATACGATGATTGATGGTGATGATATGCTAGATTATTTAGACATGCATTCTTCATACTTGAATGTAGTAGAGAGGTCATTGAAGTGGATTATGACTTAGTCAACTAAACAATTTCACTTTGAAGCATTACATTAATCGGTCGAAAATTAGTTATTACAAGGTTCTATGAGAGCCTACGGGTAGCTAGGACGTTTATGTTTCACATCTATTGTTTATGGAGTTGGAAATATGAAAAAATAAAGAATAAAGATGGGAGTGATACCAAAATATCAAGTTTGCCAAACTGGGTCCTGACGAATTCAGCCAAAGAAGCAACGCTGGCAGGATCAGCAACGTCAAGCTGATGAAACAAGACATTATCGGAGATCCCATCCTGTTGCAGCAGGAGCTCAACAGCTTGACGGCCCCTCTCTTCGTCTCTCGCAGTTAGAACTACAGTCACTCCCTTTCCTGCCAATTGCCTGCATATTTCGAAGCCGATGCCTTTGTTTGCTCCTGTAACGACTGCGAACCTGCCAGAGAGAGATGATTGAATAATAAGACAGATGGTAGATAAAGCAGAAGATAAGCAAAACATGGCACCTCTTGGTAAGAAGAAAAGTTGATGAATCTGCCATAGCCAGCGGGATGGTAGGATGGCAATGAGAGGCAAGTGAAGATTTGGGCACAAAATTCTTGATTTATTCCAAGAGAATTTTCTTCGTTTTGGGTTGCAAAGTAAAGTTGGATCTCCTCTTTTTTGGTTTTAATCTGGATTTTTTCTGTATTATGTTTTAATGATAATAAACTTATTTCTCGCTGGGTGTGGTTTGGTGCTTCCGAGTGGGTTCAAGCTGGACAAGATTATTTCAGAGCTCACGGGTACGAAAGGGTCCACATGGATGGACTTTTCCTACCGAAATGGTTCAAAATTGCTCGAAAGCCGAAGAATATATGACAACTACAGACTTCGTGACTAGTCTTAATTTCAATTTAGATATATGACAACTATTCTTTTCATCTTCAATTAAAAATCCGGTTTTTCCAATTATCAAATAGAAAATATATAAGATATTTAAATTTAATATTCTATTTTTGAAAATTAAAACTTAAAAAAATTATTTATTGAGTACATAGATTGTTCTTTTTATATTTACTTACAGGGGTGAGCAGGACCGGACCGGGTCTCGAGAACCGGACCGACGGGTTCGGTCTCAAATTATTGGACCACGGTCCGGTCCTCAGTCCAAATGCTAAAATCTCATTGTCCTCGGTCTGGTCTTCGGTCCTTAGCTCGAAATCCCGAAAATACCGAACCGAACAGAGGTTTAAAAAAAAAATCTCAATTTGTTTTTTGCTGAACGGTTCAGCCGACTGAAACGTTCAATTCAATTTTGAATTGAACTCTGAACTTCAAAGTTCAGAATCTGAAAGTGAAAGTGAAGACTAAAGAAGTCTTGCTCCCGAGTCCCGAGCGTCGAGTGAGACCTGAATGTAGGATCGGAATTGTCTAAGAGGGGGGTGAATTAGACTTTTTAATTTTAATTTCAGTTCAACCTAATTTCTCTCCTTGATTAAAACTTATAGATTTAACACAAGTAATCAAATAATGTAAAGAGAGAGTGAGAAAAATTTGACACCAGTATTTTTACGTGGTTCGGCCAAACTGCCTACGTCCACGCTCCAAGGCTCCCCCTTGAAGATTCCTTACTTCTCCTCAACGAGAAACTCTGATCGAACTTACGGGCTTCGATCTACAGCCTTACACAATCCTGGATTGAACTTTTCGCGGGCGTCAATCCACTGCCTTATACAGATTTGAGTTTGTAAAATATTAAGCTCACTCTACAACCTCACAAGATGAATCTCAAGTTAGGATTAAGAGATGTAGAGAAAAAATACAGAGAGTTAAACTTTCGCAGCTAGGGCTCAGAATTCAAATTTGGCAAAAGTTCTTTCTTCGTGCTCTGAGCTCGGCTTAAATACTCTGTATAATTTTTTTCTTCACAGAATTGAATGCTTCTATCTTCAAATGGAAAAATGTTACCGTTGGGAAGCATCCGTACTGAAGCAGCTATCCGTTGCTTCTGAAAATGTTGTTCGTCGTCGCCATTAAAGATCTGGAGTTAATGCTGAAAACGACGTCATTGTAGCTTCGCGGCTAACTTTGAATTCTGGCGGAAGTTCACCGGCAAATGAAGCTTGAAATGCCATCGGCAGATGTATCATAAACATTCATCGGCAGATGCGTCATAAACATTCATCGGCAGATGCGTCTTGAAAAGCTGCAGCAGTAAATTCCATCGGCAGGAGTCACGTTAACACGCCATCGGCAGATGCGTCTTGAAAAGCTGCAGTAGTAAATTCCATCGGCAGGAGTCACGTTAACACGCCATCGGAAAGAGCAGTAAGTCCCTATCGGCAGATGCGACATATAAGTGCTTTGACACGTCATCGGCAGAGATCTTCAAAATGCTATCGGCAGATGAGTCTAAAGCGCTATCGGCAGGAGACTTTGAACACGTCATCGGTATGTGTTGCTTTTGAACAACTTTTCCTTTTTGTCGTTTAGCGATCGGCATGTGAATGCTTCAATTGCCATCTGTATATATATGCTTTGAAAAACACCATCGGCAAGAATGAAATGAAAACGACATCGGTATGTGGTGCATGAACGCGATCGGTATGAACTGCATTAAACGACTTCGCCATTTGTCGTTTAATGTTCGGCAGGTGAAATTCCAAGTGTCATCGGCAGATGCAGCATTTAAAAACATAGTTTTACAGTACAACCCTGAACACTTAATATGTTTCATTAGACAACTAAAATACCCTTTTCAAGGGTATTTCCAATAGATTTAACTTAAAAGCATTTAATTATTCTCAATTAATAAACATAATCAAATTGTACACTAAGTATACAAATACATAATCAAAAACAAATCATGACTTAAACACTCTATAAGTCAACAATCTCCCCCTTTTTGATTATGACAATATAAATTTGATTACCTTTAATACTCCCCCATAATTCTAGCCGCTCCCCCATAGAATATGCATGTTATTCAATTAACCATTCAGAGCAATTCCAGAAACACAGAGTAAATCCAAAAATTCAATTCCAATCAAACTCAATCAAATAGTATTCTCCCCCATTGACATTATCAAAAACAATGCATTCAACATTAGAGTATGTATAGTAGACTAAAGAGAGTCATTGAAAGGAACAGCTAACAAAAAAATGTAGATAACTAAAAAAAAATCACTATTTGAAGCGATCTAAGTGACGATTCCAAAAAGCTCGCTGAACATAGGAGGGCACGTCACGGTGGGGATTGAAAAAGCCATCCACCAGAGCTTGAAGGAAAGCATGATCGCGTGGGAGAGGTGACTGATAGACCACCATTGCCAGACAGGGAGCAGGAGGTGGAGAAGGCTCTCTGGGCATCACCATGTCAAAGCACGGAGGAGACTCGACAGAAGGATTAGAGCACACAGCCATACATGGTGGAGGAGAATCTCCCATTGGACTGGCTGGAGGAGAGGAAGATTCAGGTGCTGAGGAAAATGTAGGAGGAGTGAACTTGAGCTCAGCCTCATGAATATCTAGGGACGTGAAGCGCACATCTTCCATAACAGCAGGCCTGGTAAGAGGAAGAAACAAATCTTCATAGCAGGCCTCGGGAGCATTAAATCCAGAATTGGATGGTTCGGGTTCAGGCTCAGGTTCAGGTGTCAAGGCGGCAATGGACAATTGAAGTTTCTCAAGTTCCTTGATAACCATTCGCCTATCACCATCAATCTTTGTAGTCAACAGGCCAAGACCTGTATCCAGAGCAAAACCCATGGATTGATGATTCTGATCAATTTTATTTTGCATGGTTGCGAGGGCAAGGCCAAGGTTGGTAATTGAGGCTTGCATCCCATTGTACTGAGCCTCGGTTAAGGAAAATCTCCTGTGATATGTTATGGGAGTTGCAGGAGTGGCAGGAGTATTGGATACCAGGGGTTGGACTGGCAGAGCTAGTGGAGCAGATTGGACAGGTGATGGAGGGAGCACCTCTTGCTGATCGGGAGATGGATGAGGTGAAGGTTCATGAATTGGAGATGGAGGAGCTGACGGTTCATGGAGTGGAAAGGTAGGAGCTGAAGGTTCATGGAGTGGAGAGATAGGAGCTGTAGGTTCATGTAGTGGAGAAGCAGAAACTGGAGGAGCTGTAGGGGGTAAGGAAAGTGTAGGTGGAGAGGAAGGTGGAGGAACTTGAGATGGTAGAGCTGAAGGACCATGGGTGAAAATTGAAGATATGGCTCGAATAACCGGAGAGATGGAGGGATAAACAGGTTGAGAGGGCAGCAGGAGAGAAGGAGAAGGTGAGTGAGGTGGTGATTGAGGAAGTTCTAGGATGGAAGGAGATTGAGGGGGGTTAGGCTCATGGATAGGTGAAGAAGGACGGCCTGAACTAGGAAGAGGCACAGATGAAGAAACAGAGGTGGCCTCCGAGAGAGAAGCTGTAGAGGAAGAAGCATGCTTGTGCCTACGCTTCAGAGGAGGAGGTTCTAAGCTAGACTCCCTAGAATGAGAAGGGGAAATGGCACAGTCAGGAAGACCTGAAACACCTCCTTCTTCAGCAGATTCCTCTGGCAGAATAAGTTTCCTCTTACCACGCCTGATAGGAACTGCCTTAGTAGCCTTTTGCTTCGGCTTGTTCAGGGTGGGCTCTCCCCTTTTGACTAAATTAATTCCCATCTTGCTGAGAGTGATTTGGGAATAAAAATTTCCGTCCTTAAGTACCACAGGTTCAATCTCCTCAGGAAAAACAATTTCAAGCTTGACAAATAACCGCATGAGAAGCAAATTATACGGTAAGGAAGTAACCCTGGAGGAAACAGCAAGAATCATCCTTCGAACAACTATGTAGCCAATGTTGAAGGGTGTCTTGAAATAGAGTGCAAACAGAACAAATAGTTCCATTGCGCTCACCTCGTCATAATGTCCACCCTTGGGAACAATATTGAAATCTATCATGTGACGAAGTAATTTGGCTCTAGGGGTCAGATGTTTGCCTTTTAATTGATCATAGGTTTGGTTGGGGTCCAAGGCAATTTCTCTAAGAAACTGATGTCCATCAGACGTACCAAAGACAGGTGGCTCAGGCCCTGTCACATACTTGTAAGGGTAGTTGTCCAAATGAGGAGCACCCAGAAGGGCATGGATGGACTGAGGAGTGATCTTAATGTGTTTGTTGTAAACATAACTCGAAATGGAAGAGTAATCAGAGGCAAAGCTAAGGTTCGCATAAAACATCTTAATTGCTTCCGGGTAGTAGAAAGATTCGGTTTCAAAGAGACCTATTAACCCCAGATCCGTCAAGGGTTCAATAATGTCCAATCCAGCTAGCTTTTCAAAGAAAATACCTTTACTAAGAATCAACGATCTGAACTGATAATCATTGAGGTACTTTACCTCAGTAGCTTGAGAGACGAAGTAGAAAGATGGCCACTCTGTTCCACGAGGAATCTCTCGAGCATAAACATTGACCTTCTTCTTTGCTGGTTTGGAAACGGCGCGAGATGATTGACCTTGAGATTCCATTTCTAGAAGAGGATTCGACAGAGAAGATTTGGTAGGGCAGGGGTTTACAGAAAGAGCGCGAAAAGTGAAGTGTATCGGCGAAGAAGAATGAATTTAAAAGAAATAACTCATCGCCTTACGAAGAAGACATACGTGTCGGCAGATTAAGAAAAAAAATAATTTTCCGATGGATTACACGTGTCGGCAGAAATAAGAAAAACATCTTCCGATGCCTTCCTATAGATATGCATCTTCCGATGCCTATTGAAAAACATAGCATCTGCCGATGCCAACACAGAAGAGAAAAACACTCCAATATTTAGAAATTTTTCGACAAAGAAATAATCTTAGTTTTTCTCAACCCGAATGAGACCTAGCCTTATCCTAATATTATTGAAAGTCTTTTCATCTAAAGGCTTGGTGAAGATGTCTGCAAGTTAAGTTGATCTACGGAATTAACAAACTCTAAAATGATTTCTCCTTTTTGAACATGATCTCTAATGAAATGATATCTGAACTCTCGACTTTCGAGCGACTTCCATCCCCAGCGACTAGTGACGCGTCCTGTTCCCGACTCCCGTGGTGATCGAGTCTTCCAACGACGCAAAGGTTCAGTCTGATGCAAAGGCTGAAGCAGAGGTCGTCGACTGTCGAGTGCAAGGACAACAGAGCACAGGGCGACGACGAGGAGTGTGATGGCGACATAGAGGAAGCTGAGTCCGTCGACTGTCGAGCGCAAGAGCGACAGAGCAGAGGGCGACGATGACGAGCGTGATGGCAAGAGAGAGGAAGCATAGGTCGTCGACTAGCATAAGGGCAACGACGACGAGAGTGATGGCTACAGCGAGGACGACGCAGACACGATTTTCGCGGGTTTGATTTGCATGAGTTTGAATTCACCAATTTGAGAGGCAAGAAAATCTAGGGAATGAGAAGGAGAAGAAGAAAGGATGAGAGAAACCTGGACCGGACAAAAATATTCGGTCCAGTCCCTATCTTCGGGAAAAAAATCCCGAAGGCACGGTTCGGTTAGTAAATGAGAGCCTTGCAAATGTTATATTTATTTTCTACTTCTATTCTTTAATTTTACTTGGTGTCACTCGTTAACGGACGTAATAAAAAAGATAAATTATAAACAATTAAAATAATATATTAATACACTTGTTAATATAAACACGAAATAAAATTAAGCTATAGAATTAGAGGATAATCATAACATTACTCGATAATTATATACTACCCTTAAAACTAGCTTCGCAAAACATATACTAATTAACAACACAACCAATTCAACAAATGTAATACCCGGTTTTACGGGATATTAATATTATATTATATGATGGTATTTTTGTAAATATATCAAATCAAGTTCGTTTTGCGAAAAGAAAGCGTCATTAGAATCCTAATTATTAATAGGAATTTTAAGAAAATTATGAGAATTTTCGGAGTAGTAATGCTTAATTCCGAATAATTACGTTTCTCGTAATATAAAGAACGTTTTAGTAAAAATAGTAAACGAAGTCCGATTTGCGAGCGGACAGTTTTAATAGAACCCAAATAATAAGTTGGACTTATTGGTGGAATAAGGAGATTTGGAGAAACCGAATAGTTAGCCAATTAATGAAACGAAGGACGAAACAAATAGAAAATCAAAGGAAGGGCAAAACGGTAATTTGCCAAACCAAATTATAAAATAACCTAAATCTTTTTCTTCTTCTTCTTCATTTCTCCTCTGCCGCGTGAAAAACCAGAGAGCGAAGCTCTCTTCCATTCGACGATCTCTTCCATTCCGACCTCCAATTTGTTCTCCGTTCTTCACGTTTTCTCCTCCAATCGACGCCCTAGGTATGAATCTATGATTCTAGAGCGTTAGTTTTCAATTTTCGGGCCGATTTAACGTTAGGGTTTAGGTTAAAAATGCGATTTCGGGTTTAAAAATCAATAGGTTATCGTAGTTTATGAACGTATAGAACTTATTGAGCGTTATTGGACGAAACTAGATTAATTTGCGGAAAATGTTAAAATTCGAGAAATTTCGAGATTTAGGGAAAACTCGTAATTTGAGATTTGAGTTGCCGAGCGTGTATTGCTCGATGAAATAGCTCAATGAATTAGATTAAAGCTTTAGAAAATTTTTTTAGTTAAGGTTTCGTTAAATTTGGACGTTTAGTAGCTTAAACTTGTTTTAATGACAAATGTTGTGTTTTGCCTCAGGCGAACGACTCTCGTGGACAGAGCTCGAATTTCAGCGCGCTCAAGGTAAGTTCTCGTGACTTACTCTGGCCGATTGGCCTACACCGTAATCGATGTCGCGTCGAGGATCTTAGAGTATTGTTTGTTTAAATTGCTTTGGTTGGGTAGCTAGGTTAATCGTTTATTAGGTTATGTTTTTATTCGTCTTGATGGTATGCACGTTGGTTGTTTATTTTATGCTTATAACTGTTCATGCATCACGTATTTTAACTAAGCATGAAAATGAATTTCTGCACGATGTTTTCAGAAAACCGATGTGGCCCGAAAGGGGGCTATCGATCTATTGTGTGGACTGATTAAGGGTCTGACCAATACCACATCTCATGTAATGTAATAAAATACGTAATATGTTATCCGGTTACGCGAGGTGGGGCTCAGGCATGGCTGTACGTGTTGTAAGCGTGTACCCCCCTCCTTTAACTGGAAAGAGTAGTCCGACCACTGGATGGGCTCTCTCTGGTTAGGGGGATGAGATCTCGGTGATATTATGTCTGCCACAATCTGTATGTTATGCATGATTTCTGAACTCCATATGCACTGCACGCATCTGCATTTACGTAGAATTTACCGAGCCTTTAGCTCATAGTGTGTCTGTATGGTGTAGGTGACGTTTTAGGTGACATTGAGTCAGGTGAGGATGACGTTCCTCCTTCTGATGTATGATGCAGTTGATGGAGAATGGCCCGTGGGAGTGTGCTGAGCAGTCTGTTCGTTTTGACCCGTGGGGATGTATGTACGTGTTTTGAGAGTACTGGGTTATTTTTGGACAAAATATGTGTAAAGTAGAACATATTATGATGTTTGGATCAGGCTAGATGTTAGGTTCATGTTTTGATGTTTTAAACGATTTGAAAACCTGTTTTATTGTTGCGAAAAATCGTGATACGCAAGTGCACGTGTCGCAAAAGTAATAAAGTGTGTATAAGTACGAGTATCGATCCCACGAGGAATAATTATGTTAAATATTGAATATCTAATTTTTAGTTTAATTTGAAAAGAAATAATAATTGGCTTTTGGATTTTAAACTAAAGTAATTCAAATAAAAATCAAATAACAATTTAAATAAAAGATTTGAATGTAAAAGAGTAAGATTATATGATGAGAAAATCCAGGGTTCCGATTTCACTTAACTAATCCTATTTATTAAACCTAATTCAAGTAATCAATTCCTATTCCTTTGTGTTGATGGCAATTTCACGAAAATATTCATCAATCTCTCTCGAGCAAAGACAAACTTATTCAATTAACGAATTATCACCTCTCGGTCTCTAATCCTGAGAATTAATTGAATACATTAAGAACAAGAAATTATATTACCACTCAAACGCCCTAACTATCTCTAGCATAGGATCCTTTTTAAGGCAATTTATTCAGTGCACGATTAAATTCTCCGCTCTCGCATCCCGTATTAACCCTAATATTCTTAGTTTTGGTGATCAAACAAACCTAAGTATTACGTTCAGAATAAATTACTCAACACAGAAAAAGAACAGAAAATTAAATACTTGAATTAAAAAAAAATAAATAATCATAGCAAAGTTACGTCGAAACCCTAGAACTGGAATTTTAGTTCATGCTAAAAGATAAATAAACAATAATAATGATAAAGAGTTGCATGATGAAACAGTGGAAGTAAAAAGAAAATAAAACTATTATGAAAATAGCCTGATCGCCCCTCCTTGCCGAAAATCAACTCGGTGTTGCTCTCTGTCGCCGCCTCTTAATCTCCCCATTCTCCTCAGTCTTTAGGTCTGCTATCTTTTTATTGTGATCTTTCAACTCGATCAGTGGTTGAGATTAATCTATCTTCAAGTGAACGGCTTGGATTAAAACAAATCACCTTTCCTTATTTGTTAATTTTGATCAGCGATCGATCTCTGACAATTATGGAGATCAATCGCTGATATGTATGCCCTCAAAATTGCAAGCGATCAGTCGCTGAATGTCAATCGCTTCTTCTTACTTCTCTTCATGTTCGGCGATCGATCTCTGTCATGTATAGAGATCGATCGCTGCATCTCCTTTATTTGTGGGCATGAGTAGTGTAGCGATCGATCTCTGGCTTGCATGGAGATCGATCGCTCATTCTTTTGTTTGCCTTCCACTGGTTCTCATTTTCTTCTGCTTCTTCTTTTGTTTCTCCTTTAATTCAACAATTTCTTCTTTTCTTTCTGTTCCTATTGTTCAATAAAATTTGCTGCACACTCAAACAAATCGCATCAAATCCTTCTAGTCACTTGAGAAAAACTTATCAAATCAAGTATAAAAAGTATAAATAAGTGTGTAAAATACACACTTATCATTTATAAACTGTGTTTTTATAATGTTTCATTGGAACTGCTTGGAATCTAAAACAAGAGGATTTTGTCAATTTTTAAACGTATCCATGCAGTTCGTTTTTATGAAAGTTTAACGGTGGGTTTAGATCGTTTAATTAGGGTGCAGGGATGGAAAGTAAGTTGGTGTTCTGCTATCTGGAATTTCGATTCTAGAGAGTATTTGTTAGAAAAAAAAAAAAAGAAGGAAGAAAAATGAAGAGGAAAGAATGAAGTAATGTGGATGGCGACTGATCGCTGTTATGAGGGGCGACCAATCGCCCCTCCATGCCTTGTGTTCGGCGACCGATCTCCTGCACTTTTGGAGATCGATCGCCCCTCACTTGGTTACACATTGGCGATCGATCTCCTGCAATTTTGGAGATCGATCGCCCCTCCCATTTAGCAACTCGGCGATCGATCTCCTGAATTTGGAGATCGATCGCCCCTCTCTGTTGGTCGCGGCTTTGACCATTCTGCCCTTCCCCTTTAATTGTTTTGTTTTAATTAATTTTAAGTATTTTATTAATTGTTTTAAATTGTTTAAGTTTATAAATGATTTTGTTTTAAATGGTTTAAAACGTAGACTTCAATTCCGATTCCGGTTTAAATTCCGCTTAGAGTTTATTTAAAGTATAAGAATAATAATAAAAAAATTATGTACGGGAAAATGGGTACAGTATTAGGGACGCTACAACAAAGCAGGCGATAATTTCACAATACGAATATCAAGCATGTTTAAATCATCATAACAAATCAAAAGCTTGAAACTTGACTAAGGTTAAAAAAAAGACCAGACGGTTCGTCTTCACTAACCAAAGCCAATCTCACGACATTTTCAGCTCCCTGAGCAGCTGTCAAGACCCCAGTTCTACAATTGATATCGGTTTTGGCGTAGCCGGGGGAGACACAATTCACAAGCATGTTCGGATATTTCCTGGCAATGATTCTGGTGTATGCATTCATGGCTGATTTTGAAAGCTTATATGCAGAAACATGAACAGGCCAACCATTTTCTTTCAAACAGCCTTGCTTGAAATGTCTGAGAAACACCTTTATAACTTCGTCCACCCTCTCTTCAGTTAAGTTTTCCTCGTCATTAAGAACCCCTTTTGCCCACTCATTGGGAATGTACTGAAAAAAAAAACAGAACAAAGTTCAACAGTTTTCTCGAGTGGGTTTTGTCGATCTTTGCCTAAAGTTAGACCAGTTTTCAAATCTGTAACAGGATATTCCGTACCGACAAATGTCCCAACATGGATGAAACATTAACGATTCTAGGTGACTCTGATAATTGAAGGAGGGGTGAAAGTGCTTCCACCATTCTTTTAGCTCCATAGTAGTTTATCTGCAGGCATTCTTCTGCCAGTTCATAATTTTGGGAAGCTATTTCGTTCCAATCCACTTTCTCTTCTCTTGGCTACACCGGCAAAGATAAACCCGATCTCAAAAATTAGAAGAGTTGGATTAAGATTTTGAGAATGGGAAGTTATCATACCCAATTGCCAGCAACTTCAAATGCTCTCACCATAGCATCCCCATGGAAAATAATTCCAACGATGGCAGCATTGTTCACCTGAGTGAGAATGTGTTGAGGAGGAAGAAGAAGACAAGAACGCAGAGGAAATTTCTCACGAGAAATAACTCGGTATTAAATAATTAACCAATACTGAGTATTATGTATGACCGTAGAGCATATATTATATGTCAAGATAAATGAATGTTATTTCGAAAGGTTATAATATTGAGAGATCATCTTTTTAGTCATGAGACTTCTCGACCATTTCGATATTTTAATAGAGTTAATTGACCTCTAGAATGTCAGTTATTTATAATTTCATCTAGTCTTTTATCTTATTATTACACAGAGTCAATGGAGTGTTGTGTATATCTATAATCATGCTAGATTATTTAGAATAAAGATGAAAAATACCAAAATATCAAGTTTTCCAAAGTGGGTTTTGAGGAACTCAGCCAAAGAAGCAACACTGGCAGGGTCAACTACATCAAGCTGATGAAAGAAGACGTTATCGGAGATCCCATCCTGTTGCAGCAGCTCAACAGCTTTCCGGCCTCTCTCTTCGTCTCTCGCAGTTAGAACTACAATCAGCCCCGCTCCAGCCAATTGCCTGCATATTTCGAACCCGATGCCTTTGTTCGCTCCGGTAACAATTGCGACCCTACCAAAAAGACAGATGATTGGATAATAAGATAGATGGTAGCATAATGCAGAAACTAAAAAAAACCAGGGTACCTCTTAGAAGCTGATGAATCTGCCATAGCCGATGGAGGTTGGAAATGAGGGGAAACTCAAAATTCTTGATTTATTTCAAGAGATATTTCTTTGTTTGCGGTTGTCGTTGTGAGTTTAATTTTGAGAATAAATATAGTAGTTGAAAAGTGTCATTAAAATTTAATTTGTGAACTGTGCATGGTGGGACTTTACGTACAACTAAAACCAAGAATTGCAAATTGGGGACCCCATTTGTACGTAGATGATAACAATTAAAACCAACAATTCAATAGAGTTGACTGTAACAATGATAACAACGAGATAATGCTAAAACCCCAAATTTTTAATATAGTATTTTTATTTAATATTAAAAATAAAGTTGAAAAACTGATTACCAAAATAATAAGCAATTTAAAACAGATTTACGAATTCAATCTCCAACCTTGCCCACCACAAAGAACTGATTTTTGTGAAATGAATTATCCATATTCAATTAAAAATTCAGTTTTTCCTATAAAATAGGTAAAAATAATTTTGGTATTTTGAGATGAAAATTATTAAAATAAAATTATAATTGCTTGTCTGAATAATCGTTGATAAATTATGATATCTGTCGTCAATGGCTGATCTGGAGGCATCGTTAAGCAGTGGGATGGATGGGATCAGAGAAAGTGATGATTTATATCGTATGCTAGCAGGCACCTGATTATACCTCAGCAGACAAAAGCTATCCCATCAACTTGTCCCTTTTTTGTAAGCTATTTTCATACCGAACGACGAGCCTATTTGTCGTTTTCAAATCTCCACTCTGTATAGGCAGACAAATCCGGGTTTAGGCGGTGGATCCAATCTTCAATTGGCGCGGTTCTAAGACGACACGTGGAAGTGATGAGAATTTGAACGAACGTGATTGAATGTCTTGGTGATGAAAGAAGGGATGTGATTCAGTGGTTGTGGACATCACATCAATCTCTTAAACGTGATCTTGCTTTGGAATTTAACTGTTTTTTTTATTGAATTTATGGTATTTTAATAGTTTCTTAATTAATTGATTTCAATTCAATCACTCAAATAACTTAAAAACAATTTTAAGTTATTAGTCTATAACATATTCATGTGTAACAATAAGGAACATTATAAAAAAAATCATATTTATTCACAAATTTTGTTTTTTTTTTCCTAATTAATTTTACTATAACTGGTCACACAGTAAATTGTCACTCTCTTTTTACCCTCGGCTAGGTTTGAGTTAGATTGTCAACTCTTTTAGTATGAGTTCTTAGCTCTGGTGTCACGACTCGGGAGGGGAGAATGACTCGGTAGCTGAGAGAATATGAAAGGAGGGTCACGAATGCTGCTCTTGGGGTTGGTTCCCCGAGCAGTTCCTCCTGACATGACCCAGCTGACGACAGGTATGAAAAGTGTAAAGGAAGTACCTACTGTCCCCAGACGATCCGTCACTAGATTCGGAAGAGTGACTAGCACTGAAACCCTGATTTGACACCTGTCGCTGGCCCTTCCTGGTCATCTTTCTCCCTGAAGACCGACTGTCTAACCCAGAAGGGGGCCTAACATCTGGTTTAAGACTCTTCTGACTCTACCATCATTTTAATTTGTTAAATAAAATTTAAATGTAAATTTAAAATTATTAATTGCAAGTCCAAAGAAAAAATAACAAGAAGCATGCCGTTCTTAATTAAATCAAGGGAAATTACCAAAAATGACCACAAACTACGTGTATTTTCCGATTCCAACCACAAACAAAATTTTTTAACAATTCAAACTATCACGTTTTGAAAATCTGCCAAATATAACCACGTCGGACGGACGGACGCGGATTGAGTCTGTCCAGACTTAAATTGGCCCAAACCCGGACGGACGCAACAAATTAGCGCCCGTCCCCAGTTTTTCGTTCAATCAAAATCTGCCACGTAGCCCGTTCGGACTCTGTAAATCCCGTCCGTCAGGGTTAACTTAAAAAAATTTTCCGGACTGACGGTATATTTTCTTGTTCGTCCGGGTCCTTGATTATAATCGTTCAAGGCCGGGTATTCACAATGGCCGGAATTCGTTTTCTCTCAACGCTCTACAAATTTCTTGTGCGATTATCAATCGAAAAACGCATCAGGTAATAGCTTACTCCTTTTGTATTGATTTAGTTTAAATTTTTATGTTTAGAACGCAAAAATCCGAGTCCTAGGTCAAAATCGCCCTTTTAGAATTACCCGAACGGACGCTATTTCAATCCGTCCGTCCAGGTGATCATAGCCTTAACCCGGACGGACAGACCAATATTGAGTCCGTCCGGGTTATGGCTGTGAAGGCTGAGTTTCATCGGGCTCTGATTTTCGCCACGATTCGAGTTATTGTGGCTAATCTTGGAACTTTCCAATTTGTAGACTTTACGAAAATGGCAGATAAAATTGCTTATAAACGAAAGAAGTATTCGACCTCACAAGGTGGACCATCGAAGCTGCCAACGATGTCACAGCCATCTCCACTGCCCTCACAGCCACCTCGACCTCCACGGGCCTTACAGCCACAATTACCGGCCCCACAGTCAGTTTCATGGGCCTCAGAGCCACATCCACGTGCTCCACAGGCACCTCCAAGGGCCTCACTGCCACTGCCCAGCTTCTCGGCTCCCAGTTCTTCACAGCCAACTACATCGACCTCACAATCGAAGGACTTTCGCAGTCAACATTGTCGA
Source organism: Begonia masoniana (assembly GCA_022432975.1). NCBI lineage: Eukaryota > Viridiplantae > Streptophyta > Magnoliopsida > Cucurbitales > Begoniaceae > Begonia > Begonia masoniana. Next base: position 53,059,760 of record CM039503.1, read on the forward strand.
GAGCAATATCAGCTGGATATAGTACACCAAAAGGTGTCGTTGACGAAGATGGTGGACTTTACAGGTTGAGCCAATTATTCTTACAAATTGTTTCTACAATATTTCGTTGAACTAGTCTTATTCATTTGTTATTAAAAATTTTTAGGATGAGAGTTCTTAGAGATAAAAGAAATGTTTAATAGAATCGGACTTCAAGGACTCTACACTATTCGGGGAGTCAGCTGTGAAAAAATGGTTCGCCTATTCTATGCGAACATGAGATTTTCTGCGAGGTCGGGAGTTATAAAGACCTACATAATGGGTGAGGAGTATGAAGTGACACCACAGGTTGTGAATAAAGTGCTTGGCTTTCACGCAGAAGAGGCAGAAAAGTACTACCATGCCCAAAAAAAATGTCTCGTGCTCGCCACAGCGGAGGGAATAGTGTTCATTAGACAGATTCATCGGAACACTGATATTGTGGATATCGTGAAGCTAGGAGCGAAAGATATGAATGTGAAAGCTCGCGTCATCCACAACCTTATAGCACACATCATTCTATCGCGCGTTGGACATAGAGATCATGTTAGCTACATGTGTCTCTATGTCATGGAGAAAGTGTATAGCGATAAATTCTTCGACCCCGGCTATGTGATTCTGAGTCACATTAGTGAGATCTCACGCACACGGATCAAGAAGCTCGCGTACACTGTATTGATTCAGAAGATTATTGAGTATTTTCAGATTCAGTTACCGCGAGGGGCACAGACTATACCCCAGCGGCCCGCGGATGCATTCGGCAGGCTGCATTTGGTGAAGATGGGGCTACATGAGGTCGACGGAAGGTGGACTGAGGGGAATGATGTTTGGCCCCCTCCTGTGCTGCAACACCCTCGTCGAGGGCAACTCCCCCCTCAGATTGTGCCTCCCACAGATATGGCTTCTATTAGGATGCTGATAGAGACTGTTCGAGCGAAGGTGCAGGCTGTTTGAACAGAGGTGGCGTCTGTTCGAACGGAGGTGCAGACTGTTCGATCAGAGGCGGCGTCTGGTCGAGCAGATATTATGGATTACCTCAGAGATATGATGGAGTACCACAGAGAGACCAGACGGTTCTTCCAGGATTGGATGGAGGTCCATACCTTTGATCCCGACGATCTTGGGAGAGGTGATGCCGATGGTGACGATGATGAGGTACTCCTGACTGGGGGTGGAGATGACGAGGGTGTGCTGCCGGGGGCTGGAGATGACGATGCTGCCCAAGCTTAGGTATATTTGAACCTATTTTTCTCATTATTAATTACATTTCAACTCATTATAATCTAACTTTCTTTTATTACGTGCAGAGAGGGGACGACAGAGGGCGATGCACAGAGACAGAGATTTTTTTTATAAACTTTGATGATGTACTGTATTTGGATGATGAAAATTTGTAGTACTTGTAGTTGGATATTCATTAATTTGATGTACATTAGTTATATTAATTTTTGTTGGATGCAATTGATGTTTGAGGCAAAATACTAGAACTATTTGGATATTCAAATATGCAGGATGATACTAGTTGTGGGGGAAACTAAATACAAAGGAAACTCTGCCCAAATTTTTAATTTTTTTCTCACTTTAATTATAAAAGGGACATTAGAAAAGTTGATTTTGGGCATTATAAAATACAATTTGCTGTACAAACTATAAGATACATCAAATATGCATAAAATAAAGATGATCTACTCTCCACCATCTGTATGTCATCGTCTTCCATCATTCTCTCTCATGGCGTTTTTTTCCAAAGGCTATGAGCCTTCAAAGAAGACCGGATATGGTACCGTGGGAAAAAAAAAGCCTTCAAAGAAGACCGGGATATGGTACCGTGGGAAAAAAAAAAGATAGTTGTCCGAGCGACTTATTTTCTCGTGAAAGTTTCGGACAAAGATATCCATCATTTTCTCTCATTGCCGCTTTCCTCATTGCCTGTAGTAGATTCCTGCACGTATTGAGAGTTATATTAGAACATAATAGCGAAATTTTGTTTATGAGAATAATAGTAAAAATGTACCTGTGTCCAGCCAACGGTTCGGAAACCCATAAATGTGTCACGTGAAGTGGATCCCCTCTCAGAACATGTGCGTGTTTCTTCAAAGGCTATGAGCCTTCAAAGAAGACCGGGATATGGTACCGTGGGCAAAAAGATAGTTGTCCGAGCGAATCATTTTCTCGTGGAAGTTTCGGACAAGATATCCATCATTCTCTCTCATGGCGTTTTTTTTCAAAGGCTATGAGCCTTCAAAGAAGACCGGGATATGGTACCGTGGGAAAAAAAAAAGATTAGTTTCTGAGCGACTTAGTTTCGTGGAAGTTTCGGACAAGATATCCATCATTCTCTCTCATGGCCGCTTTCCTCATTGCTGTAGTAGATTCCTGCAAGATATCCAATCTCTCATGGCCGCTTTCCTCATTGCCTGTAGTAGATTCCTGCACGTATTGAGAGTTATATTAGAACATAATAGCAAAATTTTGTTTATGAGAATAATAGTAAAAATGTACCTGCGTCCAGCCAACGGTTCGGAAACCCATAAATGTGTCACGCGAAGCAGAAGCACGTGAAATGGATCTCCTCTCAGAACATGTGCGACTGTTATGCCCCTGACGTCCACATTTACGACACGTCATCGTAGACTTCTTCTTAGAAGTCAGAACACGCGGTCCACGAGAAGAGGTAGAAGGCTCATCGACCTCGCAAATTCTTTTCTTCTTTGGCCTACCAGGTTGAGGCCTTCTCTGACCCGGAATGATTGGGGTCCTATTCTCTGTTTCTGGCCACGTTTGTTGCCCATTAATAGGACGAATGAAGTGCGAATACATCTCCAGATATGTGTACCGATGATAATATATATGAACATAATCTTCCATCGGCTTTCTCATCAAATTAATGCATGCAACGGCGTGAACACAAGGGATTCCAGAAATTTCCCACCCCCGACATGCGCACTCGCCTTCATTAAGGTCAACGATATATTGTTCGTTGCCGTTACTAACCTGAAACAGTGCATAAACAAATTCAGTATGAACAAGTAGAACAAACTAAGAAGAACATATCAGTATGAACAAGTTGAACAAACCTGAAACAGTGCATTTCCCGCTAACTCAGCACTCCAATCGTAAGCTGACCTTTTCAGCCTCTCTAGCTTATTCCTAATCTTAGGACACAGAACATCTTCTACCTTGAGCATCTCCTCGTGTTTTTTGACAATGCGTGTCATCATGGCTTTCGAATCATCTCGAACATTGTCAAAATTGGCATGTTCCGAGTCGACAAAAGAACTGAATTGAAAAACTCACATAAATTATTCAAGCCCATGTCACATTTGGGAATTGTCGAAAATGCATGACTGGCCCAAAATCTAGGTGGTGTTCGTCGAAGCCATGCATGAGCATCCTTATTGAGCTCATAGACTTTCCTCATTGCTATCTCAAAATATTCCCTTGTGGTTGCCCTTGCTGCATTCCACATCACATCTTTATATGCTAGGCCCTGAAATTGTCCTTTGTAGTTTGCATACATATGCCTTTGACAGAAACGGTGTTCGGCTAAACCAAATATCTCGTCTACAGCATTCAACAATCCCTGTAATTTTAAAGAAAAACAGGCTTAGATTAAAACAATAACTTCTGCCGATCCAAATAATAAGAGTAATAACAATATATACCTTCTGTCGATCCGACACAAATGTCCATCCTCGGCTTTCGTCAATACTTAAGTCGTTTCGCAATAGCTCCAAAAACCACTTCCACGAGACTTGGGATTCTGATTCCACGTTGGCAATAACAATGGGATATATACCATTGTTGCCATCAATACTCACCGCCGTGAGTAATTGGCCGGGGCAGGCTCCCTTCAGATGACATCCATCTAAACAAATAAGTAGGGGTGAGCAAAAACCGGTCCGGTCCGGTTTTGAAGAAAATTGGAACCAAAATAATAAAATTCGGTTTTTAATTTTTAAGACCGGGACTGTTTTGATTTTTTTAAGGACCGGACCAGAACCAGAACCGGATTTCGGTTCCGGTTCTAATCCGGTTCCGGTTTTCCCACTTTTTTTTTTAAATTAAAAAAATTCTCTCTATTTTGTAACTTTTAACGTATGTACTTCTTGTTTCTTTTGGGACTATTAGGATATTCATGCTAAATTAAAAAAATTCTCTCTATTTTGTAACTTTTAACGTATGTACTTCTTGTTTCTTTTGGGACTATTAGGATATTCATGCTAAGTTCTTGAGAATCTGACATTATTTACAAAGTACAATGCTAACCAGGCAAATAAATATAAATGATAACTCCATAAAAAGTTGTTCTAGTCACTTAGATCATTGCATACTAAAGTGAATTATCGCAGTTATCAGAGAATAACTTGGACAATTATTAAAATTTTGTAAAAACCCCTTAAGCATTAATGTTCAAAAAACTTATGTAAATAGGCAGAAAGATGCCAAACAACCAACAATGGAAAAACAACGAAAAATGACAGAAGAAACAGTCATAGTTGTAAAGGATAATGACAACTGTCGATGACATAATCTTGCTGTCTGTCTGCGGTAATAAGAAGACAATACGCAAATGACTTACTAAACATGAATTGCAAAGATAAATAACAAAAAACCTATCACACTCCAGCCAAAGAATTATCAAGCCGTCTCACACCCAAAATCTCTCAAGAACTTAGCATGAATATCCTAATAGTCCCAAAAGAAACAAGAAGTACATAGTTAAAAGTTACTAATGATCCTCCATTATCACCGACTTTAAAACCATAATCAGTCAACAAAACAAGTCTTTACTATTGCTAGAATATGACCCATAACTTTAGCACAATCAACTTCAACAACGTTAAAGTTCAATGACTCCGCTGATAAGTTTGTTCTACAACCCTGTAAAAATAAAAAAAATACCACATATACACGTAGTCACTACAAGATGCAAAAAAATATTATACTAATAAAAATATAATTAAATAGAAAATGAAGTAAAAACAATCAAACATACAACGATGTTCTCTCTATTCGCTAATTTTAATTAGTTCGCCATCTTCACCTCGTGATATAAAATCTGCAAAATAATATAAGTCTCAAAATAAATATATAATTAGTAATTACTAAAGAATAAGAGTAAAATTTAAAACATACCTTTTTCAAACTCATCCATCACATCATTAAAGTTTTCTAAATTATGGCTTTCCTCACGAATCCAGCATTGAGTGCAAATAAGCGCCTCGACAGTCTTTGGTGATAAAGAACTACGAAAAGAATCAAGTACACGTCCATCACAACTGAAAGCTGACTCCGAAGGAACTGTAGAAATAGGAATAACCAATACCTCTTTTGCAATTTTACTTAATATTGGATATTTCAATGAATTCAATTTCCACCATGTCAAAATATCTTGATTTTCTGAAAACGTTTCCAATTCCTCAGCTAAGTATTGATCAACTTCCGTCCTATTGCTTGCAGCACCTCGCTGACTATTACGATTACAAAATTTCTGAAATAGCTTATCGGAAGCAGAACCAGTTATTTGTTCTGTGGATGAAGATGTCGTAACACTAGTTCTACCATAATCCTGTGATATTTCAAAGCCCAAATCCATTTTGTATTGAAGATATAATCTGTTAATCACGGTTCGTACTTTACTCACCAAATCTGTAGCTTTATCATTGTCAACCAACATTGTAAGACAATGTTCGAAAAACTGTATCTTACATCTTGGATCTAAAACAACTGCAACATACATCAAGAAATTAATATTATCATAATTTCCCCAATACTTGTCAAATTTTCCTTGCATTCCGAAAGCCATTTTCCTCAATGATGGATCGTCACATTCAGCATACTCCATGATAACCAATTTCAAACCGCAAAGTTCGTTAAAATATTTATTTGATGTCACATGTAAAGAGGCTGAAACAGTCACAGTCGTATCATAAAAAACTTTTAAAAATTTAATAAGTTTTCTAATATTCGCCCAATCTATTGTAGTGGGAGATGTATCCCCACTCAACCCACCAATGAAATTACTATCGGTTTCCATTAACTTGTCAAAAGCTTTTTCAAATTTTTCAGCACTTGCTAACATCAAATATGTAGAATTCCATCTTGTAGACACATCAAGAGAAACACTACTTTTGCATGCGATTTTAACATTATCAGCACAATTCTTAAAATTTTGTAACCTTGCAGGTGATGATCGGACATATTTAACAGCTCTACGCACTCTATCAATAGCCTCTTGATGATCTTTCAATCCATCACATACAATTAAGTTTAATATGTGCGCAAAACATCGCATATGCATGTATTGTCCATTCAAAACTAAACCATTCCAATTTCGAACACTTTTGATCAAATACGAAATTGCAACATCATTTGAAGAAGCATTATCAACTGTGACAGTCATAACATTTTCGATTCCCCATTCAAGCAAACATCTTTCCAATTCTCTACCAATTGTATCACCTTTATGATCCGAAATCAAACAAAAATTTAAAATCTTCTTATGAATGGTCCAATCACTGTCAATGTAATGACCAGTTAAAACCATATAATTTATATTCTGAATAGAAGTCCATGTATCTGTAGTCAAACATACTCGTTGTGATGTTCTTCTAAAGTACTCTTTCAATTTCATCTTTTCTTTTTCATAAAGACTCAAAATATCACGAGCAATTGTAAATCTAGACGGAAGCAAAAACTTCGGTTGCAGATATTGAGAATATGCTCTAAAGCTTTGTCTTTCAACAAACTTAAAAGACAATTCTTCGTTAATTATCATCTTCGCAAGTAGTTCTCGACAAGTAGCAATACTAAAACATGCAATTTGTTGTCCCTTATTCGTATTCTGAAAGCTCAGAGTCTTTTGCTTCACATCTATATTTGCCAATAATTTTGCACAAATACGGATGTGTTTTTTCAAACTTGATGTCCCATTTCTCAGTGTATCACATGCATATGTTTTTCCACAATGATTACATTTTGCTCTAGAATTAGTTTCATCAATAGCAAAATAATTCCAAACATCTGATTTGTTTTTCCTTTCCTTTCGAACATTAACACTAGAACTCTCTACATTTTGATTATCATTAGTGCTTTCTGTTTCCATCCTATAAAATACAAATCACAACAATTCGTAATCAATAAGCCAAATCCAACAATCTAAAAATTCTAAACAGCACATTATCATCAATAAATCACTAATTAACATCAAACACACACATCAAATCAGAAGGTCCAATGACTGGTCATGTAAGCTTGAGAAATACCAGTTTGAAGAACAGAGACTTCGTGAAAGAGTTAGAGAGCTTGCAGAACAGAATGTATCATTTCAGAAGGAATTTTCTTCTTTTAATGCAAGGGAAACAGAAAACAGAAGGCTGGCATCATATTCAGAGCAAAAGCTTAAGGATCTTACTGAATTCAAAACAACTCCAATATACCTTGCATTATCTCATTATGAAACATTATCCAAAATGAACATTTACCTGTAATGAGTTTTCTTTAACTCATTAACCACTTGTCGGAGTTGACTGATCCTTGAATTCACACAAGTTGAGAAGCTACCCAAACTCTTTCTCCAAGATAGTGTAGCACATAGAAGACAGAGGGTCTTTCCGGTTCCTGTTGGACTCTCCAGTAATGCATTACATTTCTGTAATGCCACTAAAATCAATTATATGCTAAAAATAGAATAACTACATGGTGCAGATAACTTTCTTCGCATACAGTACATGAAAGCAAAAAATATAAGTAAAGAATCACTTTTTAATAAACTCAAAGCTGCTTACCTTCGTCGGAAGTCGGAAGCTTTGTCGAAGTCAGAAGTCGGAAGTCGAGGTCGGAACTCGGAACTCGGCGACTGGGGTTTGGCGTCGGGCGACTGCGGTCTGCGAGTGCGAGAGAGACAGGCAGGAGCAGAGCGTTAGGGCTTAGGGTAGTCGGAAGTCGGAACTCGGAAGTCGAGGTGGGAAGTCGGCGACTGTGGTTTGGCGTCGGGCGACTGCGATCTGCGAGTGCGAGAGAGAGAGGCAGAGCAGAGCGTTAGGGCAACTGAATAATGAATATTGAAATGAATAATGAATATACTGAAGTGAATAATCCGGTTCTGGGATTTTCGGTTTTGCAGCATTAAACCCGAAAACCGAACCGGATTTTTCGGTTCTTCTTAAAACAAACCAGAACTGGATTATTTAATTTGCAAAACCGACCAGAACTGGACCAAATTTTCGGTTCCAATCCGGTTCTTCGGTCCAATCCGGTTCTTGCTCACCCCTACAAATAAGAGGTCTGCCCATATCCAACAAACCTGCTTTGCAAGCAGCCATACACATGTACATTCTTTTAAACATCATCTTCTCATTTCTATCCTCAACCACCAGGTCACCATCTAATACCAGTGTGCTACCTGGATTTGATCTTAATATTTTAGCTCCGTAAGAACGAAGTATCTTCAGTTGTTCTTCGTTCCTCCCGTAATTACCTTCTTTTGCTTGGGTTCTTCCTCTTCTCGCAAGATTTGGCTTAATGTTAACTTTGTGTTCCCGCCTCACTATCTTGATAATATCAGGAATGGGCCAGTGAGGTTGACTTTTGAACCTATCTGAATAAGTTGTTACCAACCACTTTGTTGTAGCATGTCGATTATCCAATACCCTTACGCAATTGTGATCATTACAGTATGACTTTATTTGGAAGGTGACCCCATTTTGCATGGCCGACGCATGCAGATGCCATTGACAATCTACTCCTTCAAATTTTGCCGTCAGTCTGTTCCTCCCACTTTTAACAATCTTGATATCATATCTTTTTTTCAAAGAATAGTTTCGTATTTCATTTCTAATGGCCTGCAAAGATATATATTTTCTACTCAAAGCAAAATCACCAGAATCTGCAGCCCTTGATTGTCTGCTTTGCACCTCGTCATGCTCAGAATTGAATGGTGTTCGTTAGGGGTGAGCAGGACAGGACCAAGGACCGAGAATTGGACCGGACCACCAGTTTTGGTCCGGTTTCGGTCCTAAAAATAGAATTCCCATGGAAAATGATTCGGTTTTCTGTCCAGGACCAAAATTTCCCGAAATCCCAGACCGGACCGAAACTTTAATTCAATAGTCATTTAAGGCTCGGCCTTAGGGGGAAGAAGGTTCAAAGTTTCAGTTTTCTACAAATCTCAAAACTTCAATTTCTCTTCTCTTTGTAATTTATCATTTGTAGTCTTTTAATTCTTTGTAGGAAATGATTTGATTGTATATAACCTGTCCTTAGAGGAAATTTTAATTTTTTTATTGCAATTTACTGTAAAAAAAATTTGGTGGGAGAAACCAGGACCGGACCGGACCGGGACCGGACCGAAAATTTAGGTCCGGTTCTGGGATTAGAAAAAAAAATTCTGAATCCTTTGGTCCGGTCCGATTCTGGCTCGAAACCGGACCGGACCGGACCATGCTCACCCCTAGTGTTCGTAGCTCATCATCTAAAGTTTTTGAAATTGAACACACTTGTATTTCTCTATCACCCTCTAAGTGATCAAATGCTTAAATATTACCGTATATGGGAGCGTCCTCCTCCCGTATACCAGTCTATGTTCGCAGGCTCATTTACATCATCCAATCTCTCAGCATTTGCGACAATTATCTGTAAAAAAATCAAAATGTTATTCAAGTTAAACAATATCCTATGAATTTAATACAAAATAGTTTTGACAATAATATAATTTTATATACACCCAATAAACGAACAGAAAAATTGAAAAAGAAAAAAAAAACAAATTCTGTATATTTGGTTTCGGCCGGACGGACGCATTTTTACACGTCCGTCCGGGTCGCAGTTAATGAAGAGACCCAGACGGACTCCTTTTTACGCGTCCGTCCGGGTCACATTTAATGAAGAGACCCGGACGGACTCCTTTTTACGCGTCCGTCCGGGTCGCATTTAATGAAGAGACCCGGACGAACTCCTTTTTATGCTTCCGTCCGAGTTGCATACCCGGACGGACGCTATATTTCCCCGTCCGTCCGTCCGATTGCCACATTTTTCCCATTATCGAATTAGGGCTCGGATTCTAACGTTATTTATGTTAAAATTTTAAGAAAATGAATCAGAATTTATAAAGAAATTACAACAAACGCTTTTTTGTCGTAAATCTATGAAAAATTTGAAAGCTTCGAGTGAAAAGTCCAATTTCGTCGCCTTTTGTCGCCGGTGAAAAATCCAATTTTCCCTTTTTCGTTGGTTTTCATATCGAGGACCCGGACGGACGGAAAAATATACCGTCCGTCTGATAAAAATTTTTAAGTTAACCCGCACGGACGAGATTTATAGAGTCCGAACGAGCTACGTGGCAACTACGTGACAGATTTTGATTGAATGAAAAACTGGGGACGAACGCTAATTTGTTGCGTCCGTCCGGGTTTGGCCCAATTTAAGTCTGGACGGACTCAATCCGCGTCCGTCCGTCCAGCGTGGTTATATTTGGCATATTTTCAAAACGTGATGGTTTAAATTATTAAAAAATTTTGTTTGTGGTTGGAATTGAAAAATACACGTACTTTGTGGTCATTTTTGGTAATTTCCCTTAAATCAAACAAAGGGTACATCGCATAACTTCTCCATACCTAGTGGCTAATTTGGATATGGAGCCCACAAACATAGTACATGTGCCACGTGTACATAAACGTGATTATTGCAATAATAGTCCATTAATTAGCCAATGCATGTCTGCCACGTGACAGTTTTATTCTATTTTAGCTAATTGACTCTTCATCAACTACGAAACCCGACGTTGAAAAAACCATCCACCCCCGCCATCAAACTTCTGAGAGAGCCTTACTCCTCTTCGTCCTTTGCATCCTCGAAGGTTTGCTGCTCATCCACTGGCGTCGGATTCTCGTCGGAGTTGGCCTTTTCTGATGTCTCCTCCGGCACAGGCTCTGGAGCTATCTTAGAATACTCCTTCTCAGTCTGCTGCTCTGTAGGTTCCTCTTCGTCTTCCTTTTTCTTTTCTTCCTCCACAATCTCCTTTGTTTCAGCTTCAACCGGAGCTTCAGAAACAACAGTTTCCTTATTCTCCACCACAGTCTCTTCCTCCTTCTTCTCCTCTTCAGTCGGCTCCTCTAATGGCGTAGTCACCGATTCTTCTTCTTCTTCCTTAGTCACTTGAGTTTTCACTGGTTCTTCTGAAGTTATAGTTTCCTCAAGCAGAGCTGTCTTTCCTGATACAACCTGCCGAACACAATATTCCAAAAAAAAAAAAAATGATTAATGAAACGATGAACTGAAAGTTATAGATTATTGTGCTGATCTTACCTCGACTGCGGCCATGGTAGCACTGGCTTAGATTACTGAAGCAAAAGGAGAGAGATGAGAGAAAATGTTGGAGCAAGAAAAGGCAAAACAGATTGAGATGCAAGAAACGATGAACTGAGAATTGGCTTATATAGAGGTTGTAAAGGTCTGGTCTAAAGTCGTCATAGTCACTTGAAGAATCTGGGAGCAGACATGATTGCATTATATTATAATTAAATATTTCATGTGACACTGAATTTAATGGAGATTATGAATCTTTAAGGGTAATTTTTGGTTGGTTGATGTCAATAATGGAGGAAAATTCGTATTAATTCTCGAAAACAGTAGTTTTGTAATTGGTGCTATTCTGTGCTCTGCGCAGTCGGGGTTGTAGGAAGACCTTAGGAACATTCTCACCATTTTCAAGGTTTTTACCATTTGATCTTTCACTTTCCCAACCTATCTTATATTTTTCTTTTAATTATTCAATCTCGGGAAAGTATTGGAACAGATTGATATTAATTCTGTTTGAATCGGGTCAAAAAATCAATGGTGCGTAGTAATTTTTTTGCAAATCTATTGTAGTCGCAAAATAATAAGACTTATTGTAAAAATTGATATTTTTAAGATTTTAGTCTAATATTAAGTTTAAGTGAAATTTGTAAATTTTTTAAGTTGTGGGGTTATTGTGTAATTCTGTAAAATTTGATAAATAGAACAATGGAAACCATATTTTCATTTTACTTGGAGCCGCCAAAGAGAGAGAGAGATGATTGATCCTGCTTTGTGCATTTTGTCGCATTCAGTGGATAGGGGATTGTTCGTGATATTTCGTGCACCATTTTTTGGGAAAAGATTTCGAATGAGGTTAAGTTTTTGACCTCCATATTCGTGTTTGAAATTTAGGGTTTTAGGTTATGGATGGATTTGAGCAATGAAGCTCGATTTCATCTGATCTTTCTGGATATATATTAAAATTGTGTGCAGGTGTTGCATCGTTTGGAGACAAAAATCGCCGAGTGGGAGCGATTTCCATGATTTTCCATTGCTGGGAATCGTCCAAGTGTTGACAACTATGGATGGTCGGTCGACATTTCAAGGCCTACGCCGTTAACAAAGAGCAAAATTATTTTTCATCTCAAATTAATATTTTTCATCTCAAAATACCAAAATTATTTTTACCTATTTTGTTTTCAAGTTTAAAATGCTTCCACCATTCTTTGTGAAATGAATTATGCATATTCAATTAAAAATTCAGTTTTTCCTATTATCAAATTGAAAATATATAAGATATTTTAATTTGGTATAAATGAAAACTTCTTATAAAAACTATTTATTCACCACGTAAATTGTCTTTCATATTTACCTGCCATCAACTTAAGAATCACGACACACGAGAGCTCTAAATAATTATGGCTAATTTTATGATTATTTTTTAATTCTACACTTTAATCTCACCTTGTGTTGCTCATTAATTGAAGTAATAAATAACATAAATTATAAATAATTAAAAAAATATATGAAGTAAAATTAGAGGGTAAACATAACATGTCACAACCCGAGGAGGGTTCGGGGCAGAAATGCTAAGTCAGACGACCCGATCTCTCGAAAGAAAACCCGATCACCTGGCCCTAGACAACAGAAATGGCAGTGGAAACCCATTCAGAATAAAGGAAGTTAGACCCATATTAAGAAAATCTCAAACACATTAGCATAATAAAATTTAATGCTCAATCCATGTCCAACAATGTATGAAAACTAAGCAAAACTCTAATCATAAGTTAGATTACAAACTTAAATCTAAATAATGCTCTACAATCTAAGTCCTTACTACAAAAAACGATAAATAAATATAGGGAGAAGGAAAGTAGCAAAATCCTCCTCTTGCGGCTAACCAGATCAAGCCCTAGCCACTCTTCTCCTTAACTCAATAAAGAACTTATACATGATGCATTTCAGTTAAAACTAAGTTTTTATCTTTCCTTTAAAAGAACATGATCCACATTCTACAATGATGCATGAGTTAAATAAAAAAAATACTTGAAAACATCTTTTCTTTCTTTCATTTAAAACCTAGCTTCATGAGCCATCTGCAAGATACTTATAAAACTCGTCACATACATAGTCAATTATACAATCAAAATATCATTACATTTTCCGTAGAAAACATCCAATGAAAAGGGAGTGTCACACAATGACTACTCCAGCACACCTCAAGGAAAAAAAAGGTGATTTGAAGACCAACAACGTCTCATAAGCCAGAAAGAAAATGTGATGATGATCAGGAGATCCAGCCCATCACCCGAGAAGTAGGTGACTAAAAGCCAACAATGTCACAACCCGCACCAAAACTCACGCTGATCAGGCTAAGGGGTTATCGGGTCCAAAGGAACGCGTCATCACCGTCCTGTCATCCAGTGCAATATATACAAGCAAAACTACCTTCGAACAATAGAACCAGTCCAAAGCTAGCCTCGCGATGTTTTGGCCCCAGACGACCCAAACATTAAGAGGATTCACCCTCCCAATATCCACAACAGAAATATCATCATACATGTTGAATAAACGTGCTCAAAAACTCTACGTACATATACGACCCTCCCAATATCCACAACAGAAATATCATCATACATGTTGAATAAACATGCTCAAAAACTCTACGTACATATACGTAAAAAAAAATCGACGTGCTGGCGACCAATCCACCAAAATATATATTTTTTTTATGAAAATTATGTGATGCTAATGCAAAAACCATAAATAACTTACCTCCTCAGCGAGTCCTTCTCCTCACGGGAGCTGCAACCCCAGGAATAGGCTCTAAGTCGGAGAAATCGTCTGAGAGAACGACGGGCAAAACCTCATTAAAAACTATAAGAAAGAAATGAGAAAACCAATAAAAATCAGAAAAACAAGCAAAAACGGCAAAAATGGGCTCTCGGCCAGCGGTGGGCGCTCGTAGTTTGCCTTGGCAGTACCAGCGCTGGGCGCTCGCAACACCAAGGCAGAGTGCGCGGCCCATGATGGGCGCCACCTCCAGCCATCTTTTCTAAAAAAAAAATTAGTGCACTACACTCAAAAAAATGTTTCCAACATGTTTAAGCCCTAAAATCCGGTTGACACTGGATTTTAGGGCGACGAAATCAACTTCAAAACCTTAAGCACTTTTTGACAAAAAACACACACCAAAAGTCGACTAACTTTGAAAGCTTACTTCACCAAAGTTGTAGAGTGCTTTGAAATAGATGTTTTGATATCAAGAACGTGTCGATCAGAGTCCTGCCAATCACCCTTCTCACTTTCTCTCTCCTCTTTCACACACTCTCTCTCTCTTCTCGATGCCGCCAAGGAACGGAGGAAGGAGGGTGAATCCTAACCGTTTTCCTCATTTGCCAATAAAATAATAATATTTTATTATTTTATAACTTAAATCCCCAAAATTCATAGCGTAACAACTTTAATTAAAAGTGTGATGATACTTGATTCCAACAATTAATCAAATTTCGACTCTTTGTGTGACACCTTACACGATCAAATCCTACTTGGAGACTACTAATTTTCTGAACTTGACCGTTTGACTAAAATCGCACACATTGACCCATAACAAAAAAATTAGATCAAATTCATGATACATTATCAGTCAACAAACGCGAAAAAATTTACTCACTTATAATTATAATTAAATAAAATTCTCAGATTTTACGTAACATTACTCAATAATTTATATACTTCCCTTAAAACTGACTCTGCAAAACACTTACTGATCAACGTTTAAATTTTGACTTTCAACACAACCTGGAAAGCATAAACCGCAGCCTCGACTATTCTCATCATTAAAATTACATCGAAGAAAAATGATTTTAACATAGGGATTGCAGTCATTCCTTACAACATTCGAAGATCGAAAAGAAAACCCAAATTCGACAATAAGTTGAAAATATGAATATCATGCACGTTTGAAACCATCATCACAATTCAGAAGTCTGAAACTTGTGTACTGTTAAAGAAGAGACCAGATGTTCTGTCTGCACTAACCAAAGCTAATCTCACGACATTTTCAGCTCTCTGAGCAACCGTCATAGCCCCAGTTCCACAAGTCATATCGATTTTCGAATAGCCGGGGGAGACAGAATTCACGAGGATGTTCGGACATTTCCCCGCGATGATTCTGGTGTATGCATTCAAGGCTGATTTTAAAAGTTTATATGCAGAACCATGGACAGGCCAACCATTTTCTTCCAAACAACCTTGCTTGAAATCTCTGAGAAACACTTTTACAAACTCGTCCACCCTCTTTTCCGTCAAGTTTTCCTCATCATTTCGCCCACTCGTTGAGAATGTACTGAAAAAGTTGTTTTTGTCAATCTTTGCCTGAAGTTAGACCAGTTTTCAAATCTGCACAGGAAGTTTTGTACCGACAAAAGTCCCGACACAGATGAAACATTATTCTAGCAGATTCTGATAATTGGATTAGGGGTGAAAGTGCTTCCACCATTCTTTGAGCTCCATAGTAGTTTATCTGCGGGCATTTTTCTGCCAGTTCATAATTATGGGAAGCTATTTCGTTCCAATCTACTTTCTCTTCTCTCGGCTGCACAGGCAAAAACAAACTCGATCTCGAAAATTACAAGAGTGGAAATATTATTATCCTGGATTAAGATTATGCAAATGGGAAGTTCAGATACACAGATTAGCAAACATACCCTGTTAATGCAACTGTGTGTTGGCATTATATTTTTGGCAAACTATTAGTTTTTTGGTAAGTTATTGTTTTGGAAATTATATTCTTTTGGAATATATATTAATCTGTTCTTCTATTTTTGAGAATATATTTGGCAGAATATTTCGTCAATTCAAATAAGATTTGTGGAAAAAGGAATCGTAACAAACATGGATCATATTCCTAATTATTTGTGATACTTTACTAAAGTGTCATTGGAAGTGTCTCTGCGGCAAATCTGTTAGGCAGAGTTTTTCGGATCCTTAGGCTGACTTCGTGGGAAAGGATCTTTTGAATGTATAGACTGTTTCGAGAAGATATTGGTGAGAGAAACAGAACTGCACCTTGCACTTTATATAAAAGACTTTTCTTTTTATGTTGAAAGGTGTCGACGCCATTATTCTTGAGTGTGGAATTTCTCTATTCATCTGGGCGTCTTTATTTCTTCACCCACGTTTCTGTGTGGTGTATGTGATTATTGATTCGGTCTTGTCATAGACTAGTTTGTTGAAGCCCTTTCTGGGTGATCCTATCCTAAGATATTGTCAAGCGTCACAGACAGTGTCATAGGAGTTGATTATTGTGATCTTCATTATTATCCAGTCTTGAGAGGAGACTGCCTTGGAACTCTGGAGGAGTTCTATTTATTGACAAGAGGAGCTTGTCATTTTTATCGTGGGCAAGGGGAGCTTGCCATACACGGATTCCGGGAGGAGTCATCTTCGACAAGGAGAGCTTGTCGTATTTAGATCTCGGGAGGGATCGTTTCAAAGTCGAGGGGAGCTCGCAAAACAGTTTCACTTGTGAAGGTTGACGGAGGCGGCATCAAAGATAAGAGGGAGTCTTATTTTGTTTTAGTCCGAGTGTCTTGTAACCTTGTTTAAACTTGTGAAATATTTTCATATCTGAGCGTGGCCCCGCAGATGTAGGCTGATTGCCGAACTGCATTAACAACCTCCTGTGTCGTTAATTTCCGCATTTTAATATTGTTCTATATTGTATTTATAACTGGTGTTACACGAAGTGTTACAACACTTTATAACATCGAGTCACTAACATTGATCTTTCAATTGGTATCAGAGCGGATTGTCTCTGTTTCTTAGGCAAGATCCGTGGGACTTGATCTTGGTTTTGCTACGATGGACTCTATGAAAGAAGGAGGTTCAACAATGCATCCACCCTTACTAAATGGAAATAATTATGCTTACTGGAAAGCTCGAATGAAAGCATTTATTAAGGCTGTTGATGAAAAAGCCTGGAAATCTATTCTAACAGGTTGGGATCCACCAACAACTACAAGCGAAGCTGGAGTCATATCTATCAAACCTGAAGAAAGCTGGTCCGTCACTGAAGATGCTCTAGCAAATAGTAACTCAAAAGCTCTTAATGCTATTTTTAATGGTGTTGATCCAACTCAATTTAGACTTATTTCTACATGTGAGTCTGCTAAAAAGGCTTGGGATATTCTTCAGACTACTTATGAAGGTACATCAGCAGTAAAGCTATCAAAAATACAGTTTTTAACAACAAAATTTGAGAACTTGAAGATGCATGATGATGAAAACATTGCCGAGTTTAATGCAAGACTCTGTGATATTGCTAATGAAGCTTTTGCTCTTGGTGAAACTATTTCTGAAGAGAAACTTGTGAGAAAAACTCTAAGATCTCTGCCCCAATGCTTTGCTTATAAAGTTACTGCAATTGAAGAAGCAAAAGATATCACCAAAATAAAATTAGAGGAGCTGATGAGTTCTCTTAGAACATTTGAGATGAATCTCGATGTAAATATGGAAACAGAGAAGCTGAAAGACTTGGCTTTAAAAGTAGAGATGCAGAATTCTGAAGAATTTAATGAAGATGATCTGGAAGAACCTTTAGCATTGTTATTAAGAAATTTCAGCAGAATGTTGAAGAAATTTGGTAGAAATAATCGTGGTGTCAGACAAAATGTCACTAACACCAAGAATGACTCTACAAGTTATAAGAAGTCCAAAGACGAAAATCAACCTTCAGATAAATTCTTGAATAACAGGGGAATTAAATGTAGAGAATGTGATGGTTTTGGACATATTCAGGCTGAATGTGCAAATACCTTGAAGAAGAAAAAGACCTCTCTTAACACAACCTGGAGTGAGAGTGATTCAGAAAAAGAAGATGAAATCTCAAACCGAAATATGGCGCTGGTTGCTAAAGCTAAACCTACAAGTTTTGATAGTGTCACTCAAAATGTCTCTGAAAGTATATCTGAAAATAGCGATGATGATACAGAAGAAATTACAAAAGAAGATCTTATCAATGAAAATAAGAAGTTTTATGAAAAATGGACAGAATTGGTTGAAATAAATCAACATCTTCGAAGACAGATTGGAAGTCTGAAAAACGAAAATGGAAGTCTTCAAGATTGTTTTATTGATTTGGAAGCTAAACTGAAATCAAGCCAGAATGAGATAGAGCGGTTGTCAAATGAACTGAATCACATGAAGAAGAATGTCAGAATGCTAAACTCAGGTTCCTCTATTCTTGATGATATTCTAATGGCCAGAAGATTATGTGATGATACCTCTGGGATTGGTTACAAAGGAGAATGCTCAATGTCACCGAAAGTGTCAAACATCGATGCTGAAAATAAAGGGAAGAAAGTTGCGATATCCATCAACAAAACTGAACAGAAATCAAACTCTAAAGACAGTTATCAGATGAAGTCCAATCTTCATATCCCCAAAGTTAAAGGTAACAAATTTATTCCAATTTGCCATTATTGCTTTCGTCAAGGTCATATTCGTCCTAGGTGCTTTATTTATCTTAATGACTTGAGAAAAGGTACTGCTAGATATATCTCTTCATACAGATTTCCCAAACAAAAATGGATAAAGAAAGCCGTTGTTAAGTGCAATGTTACTCATACGTCTCTAAAAGCAACATCTGTTGATGCATGGTACTTTGACAGTGGATGTTCTAGACATATGACAGGTGAAGAAAGATTTTTAAAGAATATCACATCAGGAGGTTTGAGAAAAGTAACTTTTGGAAATGGCGTCACAGAAAATGTTATTGGAAAGGGAACACTAGACGTTCCAAGACTGCCTTCACTGGAAAATGTTCTTCTTGTAAAGGGTTTGAAAGCAAATCTGATCAGCATAAGTCAGTTGTGTGATCAAGATCTGAAGGTGCATTTCACTCGCGAAAAATGTGTTGTCTCGGATCATACAAATAAATGCATCATCGAAGGAATAAGGTCTTCTGATAATTGCTATCTCATTTCATCATCATCCACATGTGCTCGATCAAGCATGAAAGACACTATATTATGGCATCGCAAGCTGGGTCATGTTAATCTCAGGATACTAAAACAAATTATCTCAAAAGGAGCAGTACGAGGAGTTCCCGTGATAAATGTTGATGAAGATAGAGTTTGTGGTCCATGTCAAATTGGGAAGCAACCTAGAGTGTCACACCTAATGTCTCAGACACTAACAACTAAACGTGTTCTTGAATTATTACATATGGATTTAATGGGTCCTATGGCAGTTGAAAGCTTTGGAGGGTAACGATATGCATATGTGGTTGTTGATGATTTTTCAAGATACACTTGGATAAAATTTCTTAGAGAAAAATCTGACACTTTTAGTGCTTTCAAAGCCTTATGTCTTCGGCTTCAGCGAGAGAAAGATTGCATCATTGTGAAGATTGTTTGAATTCGAAGTGACCATGAAACAGAATTTGAGAACTCTGTTTTTAAAAATTTCTGCAATCAGCTTGGAATTTCTCATGAATTTTCTGCACCAAAAACTCCTCAGCAGAATGGGATCGTTGAGCGAACAAATCGAACTATAGCAGAAATGTCACGCGTAATGTTACACGAAAAAAATGTTCCATAGAGATTTTGGGCTGAAGCTATGAACACAGCTTGCTACACTATTAATCGGGTTTATCTACGTGGAGGAACAGAAATGACTCCTTATGAATTATGGAAAGGTAAAACTCCAAATCTTAGTTATTTTCATCCTTTTGGGAGTACATGTTTTGTTCTTAATGACAGGGAACATAGAGGAAGCTAGACCCCAAGAGTGATGAAGGTATTTTCTTGGGGTATGCTACAAATAGCCGTGCCTATCGTGTTTACAACAAAAGGACGCGAAATGTCGTAGAATCCGCAAATGTTCAGGTGGACGATTCTCTGGAATTAGCTGATACTCACTCAGACGATGAAGTGCAGAATTCAAATGATGAACAATTCGACGTTTCAACCAGTATTACAGGTGATGTTACGAGTAGTGTCACGGAACAGATTGCACATATTGATGAGGTAACTACCTCGGATCAACGAAAACCATCCACGCGTGTTCAGAAAAATCATTCTGCAGATGATATTATCGGAGATCTAAATGATGGTATTCGAACCAGAGACAATCCAAGAGTCAACTATCGTGAAATGATTCAATTTGCATGCTTTACATCCTCAATTGAGCCCAAAAATGTGAAGAAATTCTTCTAGTGTGGGCTGTGTTTTACATCCAGCATCCGGGTTTGTCACTGCTTAAATGATATGTTTGAATACTTTTATTTAACTGTTGGATACTGTTTATTTTGCTGCTGGATGTTTTACCTGTGCTGCTGATTATTGTCTTGTGCTGATGACTTACACAATGTTGCTGATTTTAAGGAAGTTATTGAGAATAGTATTATTTCGCGTACTATTAAGATAATTAGAGGTGAATTGCAGGACATAGAAAATAGAAAGAATATTTTGTCTGATCTGTTGGATAAACTTGTTCAACATTCAGCTGTTAAAAATTGGCAAAATCACCTTCTGGCTTCACATCCTCTGAACATGTTTCACCAAATGTCACTACAGACCAGTCTACTTCCTTTGATCAATCTGGTTAGATGTATGTTTATGAGACTTCCTTCAGTATTTTTCTATTGGTGGATCCTATACACATGTTTGGTTCTATCGTTCTATGGATTACTTGACAATGTTTGTTCCCTTTTGTCTTTTTATGGCAAAAAGGGGGAGTATTCATTTGGGTATGTTTTTTGAGATTGAATATTTTTGGAGATTGATTGCTTTTATGATGCTGTGGATATTTCTTATTCTGGTGCTATTATTTGAAATGACATTATATTAATCGGATTGCTTCAAGAACTTCTCATTCAGGGGGAGTTTCGAATTATCTCCTTCAGGGGGAGTTATGTTTTGCCAAAAAAATGCCAAAGGGGGAGATTGTTAATGCAACTGTGTGTTGGCATTATATTTTTGGCAAACTATTAGTTTTTTGGTAAGTTATTGTTTTAGAAATTATATTCTTTTGGAATATATATTAATCTGTCCTTCTATTTTGGAGAATATATTTGGCAGAATATTTCGTCAATTCAAATAAGATTTGTGGAAAAAGGAATCGTAACAAACATGGATCATATTCCTAATTATTTGAGATACTTTACTAAAGTGTCATTGGAAGTATCTCTGCGGCAAATCTGTTAGGCAGAGTTTTTCGGATCCTTAGGCTGACTTCGTGGGAAAGGATCTTTTGAATGTATAGACTGTTTCGAGAAGATATTGGTGAGAGAAACAGAACTGCACCTTGCACTTGATATAAAAGACTTTTCTTTTTATGTTGAAAGGTGTCGACGCCATTATTCTTGAGTGTGGAATTTCTATATTCATCTGGGTGTCTTTATTTCTTCACCCACGTTTCTGTATGGTGTATGTGATTATTGATTCGGTCTTGTCAAAGACTGGTTTGTTGAAGCCTGTTCTGGGTGATCCTATCCTAAGATATTGTCAAGCGTCACAGACAGTGTCATAGGAATTGATTATTGTGATCTTCATTATTATCCAGTCTTGAGAGGAGACTGCCTTGGAACTCTGGAGGAGTTCTATTTATTGACAAGGGGAGCTTGTCATCTTTATCGTGGGCAAGGGGAGCTTGCCATACACGGATTCCGGGATGAGTCATCTTCGACAAGGAGAGCTTGTTGTATTTAGATCTCGGGAGGGATCGTTTCAAAGTCGAGGGGAGCTCGCAAAACAGTTTCACTTGTGAAGGTTGACGGAGGCGGCATCAAAGATAAGAGGGAGTCTTATTTTGTTTTAGTCCGAGTGTCTTGTAACCTTGTTTGAACTTGTGAAATATTTTCATATCTGGGCGTGGCCCCGCAGATGTAGGTTGATTGCCGAACTGCGTTAACAACCTCCTGTGTCGTTAATTTTCGCATTTTAATATTGTCCTATATCGTATTTATAACTGGTGTCACACGAAGTGTTACAACACTTTATAACATCGAGTCACTAACCTTGATCTTTCATACCCAACCACCAAATTCTTCAAATGCTCTCTCCATAGCATCTCTATGGTAAATAACTCCACCAATGGCAGCATTGTTCACCTGAGTTAGAATGTGTTGAGGAGGAAGAAGAAGCAGACAAGAACATAGAGAGAGTTGACTGCTCAATTATCTATTGTACATATCGTTACAAACTCTATGATTGCAGATATCCCAAGGTAGCGAGAGCTTATGATTTTTGTTTAATTTTGCATATTTGTATGTTCGATTTATGAATGTTTTGGATTTTGTTTTGTGGCTTAAAGAATTGGATTTGTTGAGTTTTACTCTAAAATTTACTTTGATATTATTGGTCATATTGCATATAATTTCTTTGCTAAGCATTCATGATTGAACTATGTCATTTTGTTATATTGATTGTACATGACCATTATGATTTTAACTACGCGTAAATATAGTAAAACGAAATACTTTGATCTTTTAATCTTCTGTTGTTAGGATTGATGTATCAGATTGTAAGAAACATAAAGATATTTGGTAATGTACCATTAGAAAAAAAATACGAGCGCAAGTGAAAGATTGTTAAATATAATTTGACAATTTTGTTTGAATTCATATATTTAATTAGGGTAAATATCAAAATACATCTTAAAGTATTTGGGTATTTTCACATGATACTTTGAACTTTTAATTTAATCAATTGACACCTCAGACTTTGAGGTGTTAACAATGGACACTTTACCGTTGTTTCTGTTAACTTTGTTAATAAACCTGAAAAAATGACTGCTTTATCTCTTAATTTGTTTTTATTTATAATATTTTTGAAAAAAAAATATTTATTAAGAATAATTTTTCTCAAATAATGAACATTAGATAAAACATAAATAATAAAACCAATAATAGGCAAAACAATCATTAATAAATTGTTTTATAAATAACAGAAACAATAACGACAAGATGTTTATTTCTAACTCCTCCATGTTTAAAGTTTCAATTGATGAAATTAAAAGTTTAAGTTAAAGTTGAAAATACTCTTGTACTTTAGGGTCTATTTTGATATTTACCTATTTAATTATTACAAATTACGAAAAAATGGATAAAAACACAAGGAACTGGAAGAGATACCAAAATATCAAGTTTTCCAAAGTGGGTTTTGACAAACTCAGCCAAAGAAGCAACGCTGGAAGGATCAGCAACATCAAGCTGATGAAAGAAGACATTATCGGAGATCCCATCCTGTTGCAGCAGCTCAACAGCTTTCCGGCCCCTCTCTTCGTCTCTCGCGGATAGAACTACAATCATTCCCTTTCCGGCCAATTGCCGGCATATTTCGAAGCGGATACCTTTGTTCGCTCCGGTAACAACTGCGACCCTGCCAGAAAGACAGATGATGGATAATAAGATAGATGGTAGCGTGATGCAGAAACTCAAAAAAACCAGGATACCTCTTGGTGAGAAGAAAAGTCGATGAATCTGCCATGGCCGGCGGAAATGTTGGCGTGGAGGATGGAAATGAGAGAAAAGTGAAGATTCTTGATTTATAGATGCTGATTCTTTTGTTCCAAAAGAATTTTCTTTGTTTCTGTTTTTTTGTTTTAATTTGGATTTTTTCTGTATTTTGTTTTAATAATAATAAACTTAGCAGAGCAATTGTTGCTGGTAGCAACTATTGTTTATCAAACAATAAAAGTAACATATATGACAACTATGAGTGTATTAATATTCTATTTTTGAAAATAAAAAATTATAAAAACTATTTATTCAATACGTAAATTGTTCTTTTATATTTACTTATACTACTCAACTTAAAAAATGAGAACCACGCAAATGTTACGTTTATTTTCTACTTCTACACTCTAATCTTACTTCACGTCACTCGCTAACTATCGTAGTAAAAATAAATAAATTATAAATAATTAAAATAAAGTATTAATGCACTCGTTAATATAAACATGAAATAAAATTAAGCTATAGAATTAGAGGATAATCAGATAATTATATACTACCCTTAAAGCTAGCTTTGCAAAACATATATTAATCAATAACACAACCAATTCAACAAAGCAGACGATAAGTTCAAAATATGAATATTTGCATGTTTAAATCATCGTAACAAATCAAAAGCTTAAAACTTGACTAAGGTTAAAGAAGAGACCAGATGGTCCGTCTGCACTAACCAAAGCCAATCTCACAACATTTTCAGCTCCCTGAGCAGCTGTCATGACCCCAGTTCCACGAGTGATATCGGTTTTGGCGTAGCCGGGGGAGACAGAATTCACAAGCATGTTCGGATATTTCCTGGCAATGATTCTGGTGTATGCATTCATGGCTGATTTTGAAAGTTTATATGCAGAAACATGGACGGGCCAGTCATTTTCATTCAAACGGCCTTGCTTGAAATCTCTGAGAAATGCTTTTATAACCTCGTCTATCCTCTCTTCCGTCAGGTTTTCCTCATCATTAAGAACCTCTTTCGCCCACTCATTGGGAATGAACTGAGAAAAATAGAAAAAAACTGAGCAAAAGTGGGTTTCCTCAATCTTTGCTTGAAGTTAAACCAGTTTTCAAATCTGTAATAGGATGTTCCGTACCGACAAATGTCCCAACAAAGATGAAACATTAACGATTCTAGGAGACTCTGATAATTGAAGGAGGGGTGAAAGTGCTTCCACCATTCTTTGAGCTCCATAGTAGTTTATCTGTAGGCATTCTTCTGCCAGTTCATAATTCTGGGAAGCTATTTCGCTCCAATCCACTTTGTCGTCACTTGGCTGCACCGGCAAAGACAAACTCGATCTCAAAATTTAGAAGAGTTGGATTAAGATTATGCAAATGGGAAGTTAAGGTACATAGATTAGCTATCATATACCCAATTGCCAGCAGCTTCAGATGCTCTCACGATAGCGTCCTCGTTGTAAATAATTCCACCAATGCCAGCATTGTTCACCTAAGTGAGAATGTGTTGAGGAGGAAGAAGACAAGAACGCAGAGGAAATTTCAAAGGTATTTCTCATATGAAAACATATTCATGTTTGTAGCTGATAAAAGAATCTATTCCCAAGTGTTCACGAATGAATCGTGCACGTGTCTTAATATAATTGACCTTGTAAGTAAATGATGACATGATAAATGTGAGTAGCGAGGCTGTGTCATCTGCTGAAAGCAAGTTCAGGGTAATACAATGCTGAGGGGTTAGTTTGTATGAAGTCAAGAGTGTGATAGTGTTGTGATTTCATGAGAAATAACTCGATGATAAATAACTAACGAACATTACATGGTTGTGTCAACATACTTCACTCTCATGTATGATCAGAGAGCATATATTATACGATGATTGATAGTGATGATATGCTAGATTATTTAGACATGCATTATTCCTACTTGTATGTAGTAGAGAGGTCATTGAAGTGGATTATGACTTAGTCAACTAAACAATTTCACTTTGAAGTATTACATTAATCGGTCTAAAATTAGTTATTACTATTAGTTATATTATAGTTATATTATCTTTATTAGTACCTAAGGATATTTTAATCTATTTACTTTTCATTGTAAACCCCAACTATATAAACTCTTTATGTGTTTTCTGATTGATTTGATCATCTAATAAGAAACCTTATTATCCTTTTTCTTTATGTTATCATGGTATCAGAGCCTCCATTCGTGAATTCTTTTTACTTGATTGAAGAATTTATAATCCAATCCACAGCTTTCGCGGATCGAAATTTTTTCTGGTAATTTTTTATTTTTCCCTTTGATTTGTTCTCCCTCGATTTTGTTTGATTGGATTCTGTCGATTTTGGGATTTTTGACTCTGTTGATTTGGTTATTTGGGGATTTCAAATTTTGTTGATTTGAGGATTTCAGATTTGGAGATTTCGTCTCTGTGTCTCTTTCATTACGACTAGTCGTAAAGATGATTCCCTTCAGTCAATTAGTATTCAATTGGATGGTAAAAACTACACGTATTGGAGCTATGTCATGAAGAATTTTTGGCGTGGAAAATCTATATGGAGCTATGTTACAGGTGTGCAGGTTAAACCTATAGACGACAAGGCAAACGATTATGCAGCCTTGATCGATAATTGAGAGACTGATAATTCGAAGATTATTACGTGGATTAACAATTCTGTTACTCACTCCATTGGTGTTCAGTTGGCTAAGTATGAGATGGCTAAAGAAGTCTAGGATCATCTGCTAGATTGTACACGCAGTCTAATTTTGCCAAACAGTATCAATTGGAGTCAGATATTTGCGCACTTCAACAGAATGATATGAGTATCCAAGAGTTTTATTCTGTCATGACTAATCTCTAGGATCAATTGGCACTCACTGAGTCTGCAGAGTTGCGAGCATTTGAACCGTGTAGAGAAGCACAACGTCTGGTTTAGTTTTTGATGCCCCTTCAGAATGATTTTGAGGGATTGCGTGGGACAATTCTACATTGTTCTCCTCTTCCGTTTGTTGATTCAGTGGTTAATGAACTATTAGCAGAGGAGATTCGGCTTAAGTCTAAGGTAGATAAGCTGTCTATCACACCTACGACTCCATCCTTCTTTGCTGCTCCTCAATAGTCTCCGCCTAGCAACCAAAACAGACCAACTCCTAAGGTATCTCCGGATGAATGTACTTTCTGCAAGGGGAAAGGTCATTGGAAGGCTCAGTGTTCAAAATTACTGAGTAAAGGCAAACGACAGCAGCAGCAACAACAACCACCGCAACAACAACGCCCGCCGCAGACTGCTCCATTGACGTATCGCCCACCTCAGTACAACAATGCAGTTCCTGCTCTGTCTTTGGATCCATATATGTTTGAGCAGTTTCAACAGTTCCTTACTTCACAGCCTCATGCCATGTCAGCCTCCTCTCATAACGGTTTGTCTTTGTCTGCTAATTCAGGTAAATCGTCTCCCTTATGGATTTTAGATTCAGGTGCTTCTCATCATATGTCTCTTGATATTGATTCGTTTACGTCTGTTACTTCTGCTCCCTCTTTGTCTGTCATGACCGCCGATGGTACTCCAATGCCATTGGTAGGAATTGGCTCTGTTCGCACGTCTCGTTTATCTCTATCTGATGTATACCATATTCCTAGTCTAACCTTAAATCTTGCATCTGTTGGCCAATTGTGTGATTCTGGTCTCTCAGTTCTTTTTACTTCTACCAATTGTTGTGTTCAGGACCCACAATCTCAGAAGGTGATTGGGACAGGCCGTAGGGAAGGGGGACTCTATGTTTTGGATGAGCTCAAAGTATCAGATGTTGCTGCCTCTAGTGTGGATTTGTCGTCTTTTCGTTTGAATCGTTCATCTTTTGATTTTTATCTTTGGCATTCTCGTTTGGGTCATGTTTCTACGTCTCGTTTAAAGTTTTTGTTGTCTACGGGAGTTTTAGGTCATTTAGCCAGTCATGATATTTCTGATTGTAGTGGTTGTAAACTGACTAAATTTTCAACCTTGCCTTTTTATAAAAGTATTTCTTTTTCAATTGCGCAATTTGATCTTGTGCATTCTGATGTGTGGGGACCCTTTCCTGTATCCACCAAAGGGGGTTCCAGATATTATGTTTTGTTCATTGATGATTTCACTCGTTATACTTGGGTTTATCTTATGAAACACAGGTCTGATTTCCTTACCATATTCAGTAACTTTAGAGCTCTTGTGAAAACCCAACACTCCTCTATCATTAAACGTTTTCGGTGTGATTTAGGGGGTGAATACACTTCTAACAATTTTTCCCAATTACTTGCTTCTGATGGGACTATCCACCAAACCTCGTGTACAGACACTCCTCAACAAAATGGTTGCTGAAAGGAAACATCGTCATCTTGTTGAAACAGCTCGTTCGTTCTTGTTGTCAGCCAAGGTTCCTAGTGCATTTTGGGGGGAGACAGTACTTACCGCTGCTCATGTGATCAACAGAATTCCAATATCTCATAATTCAAGTTTGTCCCCTTTTGAAAAGTTATACGGTCATTCACCTGATTATTCCTCGTTGCGCGTCTTCGGTTGTACTTGCTTTGTTCTCCGACTACATGTTGAGCGTAATAAATTGTCTCCTCGGTCTGTCTGATGTGTCTTTTTGGGTTATGGTGTTGATAAAAAGAGATATCATTGTTTTGATCCAGTTAGTCAAAAACTGTATATCTCGCGTCATAGTGTATTTTTAGAGCATATTCCCTTCTTTTCTGTTCCTGCTAGTTCTCATCACATGACATAATCAGATTTAGTTCGTATTGATCCTTTCGATACCGACCCCGACGAAGTTCTATCTGATACTTTGGTTCACGAGGCATCCACCTCTCATGCCCCTGTTCCTACGACCACCCAGTTGTCAGATGAGATTGCGGACGATCCTCCTCTGCATCAGTCCATTCGTTCTCGTAAGTCTACTAAACTCCCTGATTTTGAGTACTCCTCTTATTCTACTTCATTTGCTTCCTTTGTTGCCTCAGTTTATCGTCTTTCTGAGCCTTTGTCCTATAGAGTGGCAGTTCGTGATCCCCTTTGGACGGCTGCTATGGCTGAGGAACTTACTGCTCTACACCAGACTCATACATGAGATTTGGTTTCGCTGCCGTTCGAAAAACATACCATTGGTTCTCGTTGGGTTTACAAGATTAAAACCAAATCCGATGGATCTATTGAACGATACAAGGTCCGACTTGTTGCTAAAGGCTATTCCCAGAAGTATGGCATGGATTATGAAGAAACTTTTGCCCCTGTTGCAAAAATGACGACTGTTCGCACTCTGATTACAGTTGCTTCTGTTTGCCGATGGAGAATATCTCAGATGGATGTCAAGAATGCCTTCTTGAATGGCGATTTTCAATAAGAAGTTTATATGACGCCTCCTCCCGGTGTCGCTCATCAGCCTGGTGAAGTTTGCAAGCTTCGCAAAACTCTTTATGGTCTCAAACAAGCACCACGTGCCGGGTTTGAGAAGTTTTCCCTAGTGATCACTTCGCTTGGCTTTCTTCCTAGTCACCATGATTCAGCGTTATTTGTCAAGCGTACAACAGCAGGTCGTATTCTATTATCCTTGTATGTTGATGATATGATAATTATTGGTGATGATTACGATGGTATTGAGTCTTTGAAGTCTGAGTTGGCACGTTGCTTCGCTATGAAAGACTTGGGTATGTTACATTACTTTTTGGGAATTGAGTTTGTCTATTCTCCAAAAGGCTATCTCTTATCTCAATCAAAGTATATAGCTGATTTGTTTGAGCGTACTCGAGTCACTGACAACAGGACTGTTGATACTCCCCTTGAGACTAATACAAGATACTCTCCATCGGATGACACTCCTTTGACAGATTCCAGTCTCTATCGTACCATTGTAGGCAGTTTGATTTATCTTACTGTGACTTGCCCCGACATTGCGCATGTTGTTTATGTAGTTAGTCAGTTTGTCACTGCTCCTACTATAGTTCATTGGGTTCTGTTCTTCGTATTCTTAGGTACCTTCGGGGCACTCAGTTTCATACTCTCTTGTTTCCTTTTACGTCTTCGTTAGAGTTGTGTGCTTATTTTGATACGGATTGGGCTGGTGATCCTGCGGACTGCAAATCGACCACTGGATTTTGTATTTTCCTCGGTGACTCGCTTATTTCGTGGAAGAGCAAGAAACAAGATGTCATTTCTCGCTCTTCTACAGAAGCAGAGTATCGTGTCATGGCCTGGACTACCTGTGAAATTGTTTGGTTACGCCGGTTGCTTGCTGATATGGGTATTTCTCTTTATCACCCTACTCCGTTACATTGTGATAATCAGAGTGCTATTCAGATTGCACGCAATTCAGTTTTTCATGAAATTGTTTGGTTACGCCGGTTGCTTGCTGATATGGGTATTTCTCTTTGTCACCCTACTCCGTTACATTGTGATAATCAGAGTGCTATTCAGATTGCACGCAATTCAGTTTTTCATGAGCGAACTAAGTATATCGAGATTGATTGTCATGTCACTCGCCACCACCTACAGATCGGCACCATCACATTGCCATTCGTTTCTTCTCATCTATAAATTGTTGATATGTTTACAAATGTACACTTGGCTTCGCACTTCTGTTTCTTGTCTGACAAACTCTCAATGCTTATCACTGTAGCATCGTGAGTTTGAAGGGGAATATTAGTTATATTATAGTTATATTATCTTTATTAGTGCCTAAGGATATTTTAGTCTATTTATTTTTCATTGTAAACCCTAACTATATAAATTTTTTATGTGTATTCTGATTGATTTGATTATCTAATAAGAAACTCTATTCTTCTTTCTCTCTATGTCATCAATTACAAGGTTCTATGAGAGCCTAATGTTTCCACATCTATTGTTTATGGAGTGTGAAATATGAAAAAAAAAAAAAATGAATAAAGATGGGAGTGATACCAAAATATCAAGTTTTCCAAACTGGGTCCCGACGAATTCAGCCAAAGAAGCAACGCTGGCAGGATCAGCAACGTCAAGCTGATGAAACAAGACATTATCGGAGATCCCATCCTGTTGCAGCAGCAGCTCAACAGCTTGACGGCCCCTCTCTTCGTCTCTCGCAGTTAGAACTACAGTCACTCCCTTTCCTGCCAATTGCCTGCATATTTCGAAGCCGATGCCTTTGTTTGCTCCTGTAACGACTGCGAACCTGCCAGAGAGACATGATTGAATAATACGACAGATGATAGATCATGCAGAAAATAAGAAAAAGCATGGCACCTCTTGGTAAGAAGAAAAGTTGATGAATCAGCCATGGGCAGCGGGATGGTAGACGGGGAGGATGGAAATGAGAGGCAACTGAAGATTTGGCCACAAATTTCTTGATTTATTCCAACAGAATTTTCTTCGTTTTGGCCTTTTGCGGTTGCAAAGTCGAGTTGGATCCCCTCTTAATTTGGATTTTTTCTGTATTTTGTTTTAACAATAATAAACTTATTTTTTCTCTCTTCAAGCAGGGTGTGGTTTGGTGCTTCCGAGGGAGTTCAAGCTCGACAAAATTATTTCAGAGCTCACGGTACGAAAGGGGTCCACGTGGATGGACCTTTTCATACCGAAATGGTTCAAAAAAGCCCAAGAATTAGCTTTGAATCGTATGCTTCTTTTGATTAGAACCTCTAATGAGTCTGATTATGCTGACTAATACTGTTTTAAATCCACATTAACGTGAGTTTTCTGCTCTTCTTTTGGACATGCTTAGAGAACAATTCAACATCATTTGAAAAAATTATCGCATCGAGCATAAGTTAGCGAAATTAACAAAATTTGAGTTCAGGGTGTATGTGCTTTAAGAAAATTATTCAAATAAACCGGGATTATCGTTCGGTTTTCAACGGCTTCCTTTTGATGATAGGTAGGATTGAGCGTGAGGAAGACTGGTCACTTTCAAATTAACATCTAACTAATTGGTAACAGATATTAGCTCCAAACATAAGAGGCTTTATTATTGCTCATATCGATTGTTTATGGAGTTGGGAATATGAAAAAAATAAAGAATAAAGATGAAGTGACACCGACATATCAAGTTTTCCAAACTGGGTCCTGACAAATTCACCAACTAATACAACTAAAAACAAGAATTTCAAATTGGGGTCAATTTGACCTAATTTGTAGGTAGATGATTGCAATAAAAGCCAAGAATGAGTGGAGCAGAGGTTAAACTTGAAAAATAAATGAGTTTTTTCATCCTCTCAAACTCAGAACAGACATAAGTTGTGAATCTCAACTTGTATAATTGATACAATCCAACGTCAATCTACTATAAATCAATTTGGAATGCAAATCAAAGGACAAACTGATTAAACAGATTCAGCTGCGCATCTGCTTAGCTTCATTATTTTTGCATCGTAATCAAAATCCAAGACATTACAACCATAATGCAGAACCCATTGATGCAACACAATTCAAAACTGAAACAAATACAATATTAAAAAAAAAAAAAAAAGATAAATAATTTTGGAGAAATATGGGAGTTAGGCCCAGAAAAAGATAACAAGAAACTTTCGTTGCAAATATCAAAATCAAAAGAGATCAAACTGGTAATTGCAAGGTTGAAGCTTTAATCAATAAGAGATTCGCATTTTAAATGTAAGAGAGGATAATAAAATACACCACAAAGTGAACAAATAAAATTAAAATTTGTCCAGCACAATAGTCAGTATATCGTTATTTAAACAGTAAAAATTATGCTACCTACTGGCAATTCTGGTTGTTCGAATGGGGAGCACAATGTCTTGGCCGGGCAGAAACGCAAGGTCAGACGACCCGATCTCTAGAAAGAAAACCCGATCACCCGGCCCTATACAACATAAATGGCAGCAGAAGCTCATTCAGAATAAAGGAAGTCACACTCATATTAAGAAAATCTCAAGCACATAGCATAATAAAATTTAAAAGCTCAATCTATGTCCATCAGTATAAGAAAACTGACCAAAACCTTAATTATAAGTTAGATTACAACCCAAATCTAAATAAGGTTCTACAATCTAAGTTTGTACCACAAAAAAATGATAAATAAAGATAGAGAGAAGGAAAGTAGCAAAATCCTCCTCTTGCAGCTAACCGGATCAAGCCCTAGCCACTCTTCTCCTTAACTCAACAAGGAAATTATACCTAATGCATTCCAGTTAAAACGAAGTTTTATTTTCCTTTAGAAGAACATGATATACATTCTACAATGTTGCATTGAGTTAAATAAAAAAATACTTGAAAACATCTTTTTTTTCTTTCATTTAAAACTCGGCTCTATGAGCTCTCTGTGAGGTACATATAAAACTCGTCACATACATAGTAAGCTATACAATCAAAATATCATCACAGTTTTCGTAGAAAACATCCCCATGAAAAGGGAGTGTCACACAAGGATCACTCCAACACACCTCAAGAAAAAAGGGTGATTTGAAGACCAACAACGTCCCATGAGTCAGAAAGAAAATGCGATGACGATTAGGAGATCGAACCCATCACCCGAGCAATCAGTGACTAAATGCCAACAATAACACAACCCGCACCAAAACTCACACTGATCAGGTTAAGGGGTTGTCGGGCCCCTAAGAAACATGTCATCACCATACTGTCATCTAGTGGAATATGTACAAGTAAAACTACCTTCGCACAATAGAAGCGGTCCGAAGGTAGCCTCGTGATGTTTTGGTGCCCGACAGCCCTGGCCACTCTTCTCCTTAACTCAATAAAGAACTTATACCTAATGCATTCCAATTAAAACTAAGTTTTTATCTTTCCTTTAGAAGAACATGATCTTCATTCTACAATTATGCATGAGTTAAATAAAAAAATACTTGAAAACGTGTTTTCTTTCTTTTATTTCCCCCGCTTCATGAGCCATCTACGAGGTACTTATCAAACTCGTCACATACATAGTCAACGATACAATCAAAATATCATTACAGTTTCCGTAGAAAACACCCCAATGAAAAGGGAGTGTCACACAATGACTACTCCAGCACACCTCAAGGAAAAAAAGGTGATCTAAAGACCAACAACGTCTCATCAGCCAGAAAGAAAATGTGATGACGATCAGGAAATCCAACCTATTACCCAAGCGGTCGGTGACTAAAAGCCAACAACACAACCTGCACCAAAACTCACGCTGATCAGGCTAAAGGGTTATCGAGCCCCAAGGAATGCGTCATCACCGTCCTGTTATCCAATGCAATATGTACAAGCAAAACTACCTTCACACAATAGAACGGGTCCAAAGGTAGCCTCGTGATGTTTTGGCCCCAGACGACCCAAACATCAAGAGGATTCACCCTCCCAATATCCATAACAGAAATATCATCATACATGCTGAATAAACGTGCTGAAAAATGCTACGTACATATACATAATAAAAACTGACGTGCTGACGACCAATCCGCCAAATTATATTCTTTTATGAAAACTATGGGATGCTAATGCAAATAGCATCAATAACTTACTTCTTCAGCGAGTCCTCCTTCTCCTCACGGGAGCTGCAACCTCAGGGATAGGCTCTAAGTTGATGAAATCGTCTGAGAGAACGACAAGGAAAACCTCGTTAAAAACATAAGAAAGAAATGAGAAAACAAGTAAAAATCAGAAAAACAAACAAAAACGGCAAAAATGGGCTCCTGGCCAGTGGTGGGCGCTCGTGGTCCGCCTTGGACGTGCACAGCACCCGCATTGGGCGAGCACAACACCCAGGCATAGCGCGCAGCCCGCAATGGGGGCCGCTCCGCCGCCTTGGCCATCCTTTCTAAAAAAATTTTAGTGCACCGCACTCAAAAACACGTTTCCAACATGTTTAAGCCCTAACATCTAGTTGAAACGGGGTTGTAGGGCAAAGAAATCGATTTCAAAACCTTAAGAATTTTCTGGCAAAAAACACACCAAAAGTCGACTAACCTTGAAAGCTTCCTTCACCAAAGTTGTAGATTGTTTCGAAACAGTTGTTTTGATATCAAGAATGTGTCGATCAGAGTCCTGCCAACCACCCTTCTCACTTTCTCTCTCTTCTCCTGATGCGTCACCAAGTAGGGGTGGGCAGAACCGGCAGACCGGACTGGACCACCGGTTCGGGCCGGTTCCTGGTGTCATGGAACCGGTCTCGATTTCATGGGTAGAGGAATTAGGGACCGCGATCCGGTCTGCGGTTACCAATTCAGGAACAGGGCTGTCCCATGGAGTACTGACCCATGGGTCAGCCTGGTGGAAACGGGTTATCCGACCTATAAGTCGGATAACCAAAGGCAGTCAGCACTCAGTAGACGTGGACTTTAGATTCAAACTCTGAAGTCTGAACCAGTGAACCTCTTGTCAAGTGTTGACTGAAACTCCTAAGTCTCGACTCCCGCAGTCAAACACTCACACAGTCACCGGCGACACTCCAGGCTCATGCGCAATCACTGTCACCTCACTCTCACCGGCAAAACTCTAATCGGCAGTCACCAACGACACTCCAGCCTTGAGGCGTTGTCTGCTACTCTGCTTCACTATAGTTTGAAGGAGGTATAAATCTTTTTTTTTTTTAGTATTTAGACTTCGAATTTCACACAATATGAGAGAGATTTGTGTAATTTACCGAAACTATTATATGAACTTTGAAGAAGATTTCTTTAAATTTGTGTAATTTATCGAAATTCGAAAGTGTCTATTTTTCTGGTGTGTTTTTATATTTTTTTGCCTCTAGTCTATTGTTTTCTTTGTTCGTTGTTTTTAGGGAAGATTATCTTAATTACTGGTTCCAGTTCGGTACCCGTTCCACCCGGGGCCGATTTCAATTCCTGGAAGAAAATTCCCAAACTGTCTGGGTCGGTTCGTTTTCAGCTTGAAACCGGAACGGCAAAACTGGACCAGCTCGGACCGTGCCCACCAAGGAAGGGAGAAGAGGGTGAATCCTAACCATTTTCTAATAAAGTAAAAATATTTTATTATTTTACAACCTAAACTTTCCCAATTCATGACGTACCAACTTTACTTTAATTAAAATTGTGAAGATATTTGATTCCACCACTTAATTAAAATTCGACTTGTTGTGTGACACCTTGCACGATAAAATCCTACTGGTTGACGATTAATTTTTTGAATTTGAACCGTTTGACCAAAATCGCACACATGTCATATAACAAAAAAATTGGATCAAATTCTCGGCACATTATCAGTCAACAAAAACGAAAAAATTTACTCACATAAAATTATAAATAAACAAAATTTTTGGATTTTACATAACATTACTCAATAATTTATATACTGTTGACTTATAGAGTGCTTAAGTCATAATTTGTTTTTGATTATGTATTTGTGTATTAAGTATACAATTTGATTATGCGTATTTAAATAAGAATTATCAATACAAGTTTGTTTGACAATACCCTGAAAAAAGGTATTTTAGTTGTCTAATAAATCGGTTTGAGTATACAGAGCTAAATAGTAATACAGGCTTGGATATACCGATAGCTACACGACAAAGAACAGAAGGCTTCTGCCGATTGCTAAACGACAGAAGGAGAAGTCGTTTAGAGCTTGCATCTGCCGATGATGTGCTCAGTGCTTATATTTTTCATCTGTCGATGACATGTCAAGCTGTTCTTATGCCGATCGCTACACGACAGAGAAGAGAAGTTCCAAATACCGATGGCGTTTGAAGCTACTTGTTCCGATGACGTGTCAAGATGCAAATTCCGATGGTGTTTTACACTTCAAAAACCGATGGCGTTTTACACTTCATATGCCGATGGCATTTCAAGTCGCTTCCACCGATGACGTGGCATTTATTTCTAAGCTGCAACTGCCGATGATGCTTCCAGACACATATGCCGATGACGTTTTGAAGCTTACTCATTCCGATGACGTGTCAAGTGTTTTGAAGCTACATCTTCCGGTAATCTTTCGCCAGAATTTAAAGTTAGCCGCGAAGCTACAGTGATGTCGTTTTCAAGCTTTAACTTCCAGAACATTAATGGCGACGACGAACAAAACTTTCAGATGCAACGGATAGCTGCTTCAGTACGGATGCTTCCCAACGGTAACATTTTTCTATTTGGAGTAAGAAGCATTCAATTCTATGAAGCAAGGATATACAGAGTACTTAAGCCGAGCTCAGAGCACGAAGGACTAACTTTTGTCAAATTGAATTCTGAGCCCTAGCTGCGAAAGAAAATTGCACACTCTGTATTTTTCTCTACATCTCTCAATCCTAACTTGAGATTCATCTTGTGAGATTGTAGTGTGAGCTTAAAATTTTACAAACTCAAATCTGTATAAGGCAGTGGATTGACGCCCGTGAAAGTTCAATCCAGAATTGTAAAGGCAGTTGATCGGAGCCCGGAATCCCGATCTGTTTTCTCGTGAGGAGAAGGTTAAGAATCTTCAAGGGGGTGCCTTGGAGCGTGGACGTAGGCAAGGTTTAGCCGAACCACGTTAAAATCCTGGTGTCAAATTTCTCTCTCTCTCTCTCTACTTTATATGTTTGTTTGCTGTTAATATTCAAACTAAATTGAAGAGAGAAATTTGCTAGACTAAAATTAAGTTTTTGAAAAAGGTCTAATTCACCCCCCCCCTCTTAGACAAATCTCGATCCTACAATTGGTATCAAAGCGTGGTTGTTTATTGTCTAAGTTATTTTTATAGGAAATATTGTGTTATTTTTGAAATGGCTTTCAATACACATTCTATTCAAATGGAAGGTCAGTCTACCTCTAGACCTCCATTCTTCGATGGCAATGATTATGTGTACTGGAAATCTAGAATGAGAGTTTATATTCAGGCTATAGATTATGATATTTGGAATAATATAGTAGATGGTCCTTACATAGCGTTTAAAACAGAGAATGGTATTAGAACTCCAAAAGCTTCACATGAACTGAATGATACAGACAAAAAGTGTCTGAGCCTTAATGCCAAGGCGATAAACACCTTGTACTGTGCTCTGAATAGAGACGAATTTAATAGAGTACAAGGGTGTGAGAGTGCCCAAGAGATTTGGCACCTTTTAGAGGTCACTCACGAGGGCACAAATCAAGTGAAAGAGAGTAAACTTAATATGCTTATACATGAGTATGAACTATTCTCTATGCCCAAGGATGAATCTGTGTCTTCCATGTTTACAAGATTTACTAACATTACTAATGGTTTAAAAGCTCTTGGTAAATCTTATACTAGCGAAAAACAGGTTAGGAAAATCCTCAGGTGTCTTCCAAGAATCTGGCAGCCAAAGGTGACGGCAATACAGGAAGCAAAGGACCTCAAGGCTTTGAAACTTGAGGAACTCATTGGGTCTCTCATGACTCATGAGATCACAATGAGGACAAATGAGAAGGAAGACCTCAAGGAGAAGGAGGCTACAAAAAGAAAAGACATAGCTATGAAAGCCTCTTCCAGTAAACAAGAAGTATCTGAGGATGACGAAGAGGAAGATGATGAGGACATAGCACTCATCACAAGGAGATTCAGTAAATTCCTGCAAAGGAAGAGGATGCAAGGAAGAAGATTTCCGAAAGGTGAAAAACCACAAAAGGAGAAGGAAATCACTTGCTATGGGTGTGGAAAGCCAGGGCATATGAAGGCCGACTGTCCACAAGCTAAGAATCCCAAGAAATTCAAGAAGAAGGCTATGAAGGCCACCACTTGGGATGAAAGTGATGTAGACACCTCTTCAGATGATGAAGAAGTGGCTAATCTGTGCTTTATGGCACATGAAGATAAGGTTAGTCCTTCTTCCAGTAATTTAAGTGATTGTGATAGCGATAATGAAGATGGTGAACTGATTGATGCGTTTAATGACTTAGTTAAGCAATTTGGCATGTTAAAGGTTAAGTATAACTTGCTAAAAAGGGATAATGCTGAATTAGCAGAAAAGCATGAAAAAGAAGTTGACTTGCATGCTAAGAAGTGTAATATCCAGAGTAAGGAAATAACAGAACTTAAAAACAAAAATGAGGATTTAAACAGTATTATCTTGAAATTTACTAATGGCAACAAGTTATTTAAGATGTTATTAGGAAAACAGAGAGTAAATTTTGAAAGAGCAGGAATAGGGTATGATAAGTCTAGTAATAAGAAAGCTTACAAGAATCACTTTGTGAGATCCACTACTTGTCATGTCTGTAACAAAGAAGGACATAAGTTGTTTGTATGCCCTTTAAAAGCAAACAGTAAGAAATCAGGTAGAAATTTACAATGGGTTCCTAAAGGAACCAAGACTAACACTAGGACCCAAAAGATTTGGGTACCTAAGAAGACCAACTGATTTCTGTTTTGCAGGTTGAGTGCTCTCCTGGAAAGAACCAGTGGTACCT
Organism: Begonia masoniana; assembly: GCA_022432975.1. NCBI lineage: Eukaryota > Viridiplantae > Streptophyta > Magnoliopsida > Cucurbitales > Begoniaceae > Begonia > Begonia masoniana. Next base: position 53,098,834 of record CM039503.1, read on the forward strand.
CGACAGTGGATGCTCGAGGCATATGACAGGAGACTCAACCATGTTTGCTGTTGTCAACAAAAAGAAAGGAAATGTAACTTTTGGTGGAAATCAAAAAGGGAAAATTGTTGGCATCGGCAATATAGGTAACAGTGTTAATCCTACTATTGAAAATGTGCTTTTAGTTGAAGGATTAAAGTATAACCTGCTTAGTATTAGTCAATTATGCGATAAAGGATATGAAGTGATTTTTAAATCTAACTCTTGCATAATCAAAGATGCATCTAATGACAATACTCTGTTCACTGGCTATAGGAAAGAGAATATATATATTATTGACATAGATGTTTTTGAGCATATTGATGAAAAATGCTTTGCTGTTAATTCTTCTCATGATGCTTGGATCTGGCATAGGAGATTAGGACACGTAGGAATGGATACCTTAGCTAAGATTACTAAGGATAATTTAGTTAGAGGGATTCCTAAGATATCCTTTGAAAATGATAAAGTCTGTGAAGCTTGTCAAATGGGCAAGCAAATCAAAAGTTCTTTTGTTTCTAAGAATTCAATTTCTACTTCTAAGCCTCTCCAACTCCTTCACATGGACCTCTTCGGTCCTTCTAATATAGCAAGCTTAGGAGGCAAATTCTATGCTTTTGTCATTGTAGATGACTTCTCTAGGTTTTCTTGGGTGTTCTTTCTAAAGTCTAAGGATGAGACTTTGATATCTTCTCTAGCTTTAGGAAAAGAGTCCAAAATGAGAAGGAGCTCACCATTGCTGCTATTCGTAGTGATCATGGTGGTGAGTTTGAAAATGAAAGATTTGAACTTCTGTGTCTCAAGTATGGAATTGAGCACAATTTCTCCTCTCCTAGAACCCCTCAGCAAAATGGTGTTGTTGAGAGGAAAAATAGGTCTCTCCAAGAACTTGCCCGAACTATGCTAATTGAGAATTCCCTTCCCAAATACTTCTGGGCTGAAGCCGTTGCTACAGCTTGCTATGTTCTTAATAGAGTCTCCATAAGGCCGATTCTAGAGAAAACTCCATATGAACTCTGGAGTGGAAAAACTCCTTCTGTTAAGTACTTTAGAGCCTTTGGCAGTAAATGCTTCATCCTTAACACTAAGAATAACTTAGGGAAATTCGATTCCAAATCCGATCTTGGAATTTTTCTTGGTTATTCCTTGACCAGTAAAGCATATAGAGTTTTCAATAGGAGAACTCTAGTTGTTGAGGAATCTGTTCATGTCAATTTTGATGAGACTCCTCAACCAATAATTAATGTGGATGAGGATGATTCGTTGGACAAACAATTGGATTCTCTTTCTTTAGAAAAGCCTACTGTTCCCTCTCAAATTGAGAAATCTCTAGAACCATACTCTAATTCCTTAGATATAGTTCCTGTTAAAAATGAGTCTGTTGATCTACCTAGAGACTGGAAGTATATTAGAAACCATCCAATAGAAGAAGTCTTAGGTGATCCCTCTTTAGGAGTTAAGACTAGATCCTCTCTTAGGAATCTCTGTGCCAATGTGGCATTTATCTCTCAAGTAGAACCTAAGAAGTTTGAGGAGGCCGAGGGTGATGAAAATTGGATAATGGCCATGCAAGAAGAATTGAATCAATTCGAAAGGAGCAAGGTTTGGGAACTTGTTCCACGGCCTAAGGATCATCCCATTATTGGAACTAAGTGGGTTTTCAAGAATAAATTAGATGAGAATGGGATCGTCATTAGAAATAAGGCTAGACTTGTAGCTAAGGGATACTCTCAAGAAGAGGGTATTGATTTTGAGGAATCCTTTGCCCCTGTAGCTAGGCTAGAGTCTATCCGAATGCTTTTAGCTTTTGCATGTCACAAGAACTTCACACTCTTCCAAATGGATGTAAAGAGTGCATTCTTAAATGGTTACATCAATGAGGAAGTTTTTGTTGAGCAACCCTTAGGTTTTGAAGCTTTCGATAAACCCGAGCATGTCTATAAGTTAAGGAAAGCTCTTTATGGTCTAAAGCAGGCTCCTAGAGCATGGTATGACAGATTGAAGAATTTTCTTGAAGAAAGAAATTTCAAAAAGGGGAATTGTGACTCAACTCTGTTTACCAGGCAAAAGGACAAGGATATTCTGTTAGTCCAAATTTATGTCGATGACATCATTTTTGGATCAACTAATATCAATATGTGTAATGAGTTTTCTTCCCTCATGCAAAGAGAGTTTGAAATGAGTTTGATGGGGGAGTTAAAGTTTTTCTTAGGTTTCCAGATTAGTCAATCTTCTGATGGAATCTTCTTCTGTCAAGAAAAATACATCAAGGAACTCCTTAAGAAATTTAGTTTAGAAACCGTCAAATCTTCTAAAACTCCCATGAGTACCACAACTAAGTTGCATAAAGATGAAAAAGGGATCAGTGTTGATATAAAGAAATATTGTGGTATGATTGGATCTCTGTTGTATCTGACTGCTAGTAGGCCAGATATTCTTTTCAGTGTATGTCTGTGTGCTAGATTCCAGGCAGCTCCTAAGGAATCTCACTTAACTGCTGTAAAAAGGATTTTCAAATATTTAAGTGGGACACCTGATTTAGGATTATGGTATCCGAAAGGTACTTCTTTCGATCTAATAGGATACTCAGATTCTGACTATGCTGGAAGTCTAGTTGATAGGAAAAGCACCAGTGGAACTTGTCAATTCCTTGGTGAATCTTTAGTTTCCTGGTTTTCTAAGAAACAGAATTCTGTTGCTTTGTCAACTGCTGAGAGTGAATATATTGCTGCAGGCAGTTGTTGTGCACAAATGTTATGGATGAAACAAACTCTAGAAGACTATAATCTGTTTTATGATAAGATTCCTATTCGGTGTGATAACACCAGTGCTATCAACATTTCTAAAAATCCTATTCAGCATTCTAGAACCAAACATATTGATGTTAGGTATCATTTCATAAGAGATCATGTTCAAAGAGGAGATATCACTTTAGAATTTGTCAATTCTGTAGATCAACTTGCGGACATTTTTACCAAGCCTTTGGATGAAAAGACCTTCAATAATATTAGAATAAAACTAGGTCTCATTCGGGTTGAGAAATTCTAAGAGTATTCCTATGTTATTAGATCCTATGTAATAGAGTGTTTCTGTGTTGTGAAGGCACCGGTAGATGCTGTGTTTGTCTGTAGACATCGGTAGATGCTGTGGTTTTCTATAGGCATCGGTAGGAATCAGTTGATATTTTCCTTAATCTGCCGACACGTGCTTTCCATCGGAAGATCTCGGTGTTACACGTGAGTCTCCGTCGTCAGGCGATGCATTATTTCTTTTAAACTCCTCTTTCTTCGCCGACACACTTCATCTTTCGCGCTCTTTCTGAAAACCCCTGCCCTACCAAACCTTCTCTGACGAATCCTCTTCTAGAAATGGAACTTCAAGGTCAATCATCTCGCACCGTTTCCAAACCAGCAAAGAAGAAGGTCAATGTTTATGCTCGAGAGATTCCTCGTGGAACAGAGTGGCCATCTTTCTACTTTGTCTCTCAAGCTGCTGAGGTAAAGTACCTCAATGATTATCAGTTCAGATCGTTGATTCTTAGTAAAGGTATTTTCTTTGAAAAGCTAGCTGGATTGGACGTTATTGAACCCTTGACGGATCTGGGGTTAATAGGTCTCTTTGAAACCGAATCTTTCTACTACCCGGAAGCAATTAAGATGTTTTATGCAAACCTTAGCTTTGCCTCTGATTTCTCTTCCATTTCGAGCTATGTTTACAACAAACGCATAGAAATCACTCCTAAGTCTATAAATGCCCTTCTGGGAGCTCCTCATTTGGATAACTACCCATTCGTGTATGTGTCAAACTCAGAGCTTCCTTTCTTTGGCACGTCTGATGGATATCAGTTTCTTAGAGAAATTGCCTTGGACCCCAACCAAACCTATGATCAATTAAAAGGCAGACATCTGACCCCTAGAGCTAAACTATTTCGTCATATGATTGATTTCAATATTGTTCCCAAGGGTGGACATTATGACGAGGTGAGCGCAATGGAACTATTTGTTCTGTTTGCACTCTATTTCAAGACACCCTTTAACATTGGCTACATAGTTGTTCGAAGGATGATTCTTGCTGTTTCCTCCAGGGTTACTTCCTTACCGTATAATTTGCTTCTCATGTGGTTATTTGTCAAGCTTGAAATTGCTTTTTCTGAGGAGATTGAACCTGTGGTACTTAAGGACGGAAATTTTTATTCCCAAATCACTCTAAGCAAGATGGGAATTAATATAGTCAGAAAGGAAGAGCCCATCCTGATCAAGCCGAAGCAAAAGGCTACGAAGGCAGTTCCTGTCAGGCATGGTAAGAAGAAACTTAACCTGCCAGAGGAGTCTAGACGTGGTAAGAGGAAACTTATCCTGCCAGAGGAATATGCTGAAGAAGGAGGTGTTTCAGGTCTTCCTGACTGTGCCATTTCCCCTTCTCATTCTCGGGAGTCTAGCTTAGAACCTCCTCCTCTGAAGCGTAGGCACAAGCCTGCTTCTTCCTCTACAGTTTCTCTCTCGGAGGCCACCTCTGTTCCTTCATCTGTGCCTCTTCCTAGTTCAGACCGCCCTCCTTCACCTATCCATGAGCCTACCCCCCCTCAATCTCCTTCCATCCTAGAACTTCCTCAATCACCACCTCACTCACCTCCTCCTTCTCTCCTGCTGCCCTCTCAACCTGTTTATCCCTCCATCTCTCCGGTTATTCGAGCCATATCTTCAATTTTCACCCATGGTCCTACAGCTCCTTCATCTCCAGTTCCTAAACCTCTCTCTCCACCTACACTTCTCTTACCACCTCCAGCCCCACTAATACCAGTCCAATCCTCTACAGCTCCTCCATCCCCAATCTATCCGCTTCCCGCTCCTCCATCCCCTCCACTCCTTACTGCTCTGCCATCCATACCAACCACTCCTCTAACCTATCAGAGGAGATTCTCACTGAGTGAGACTCGGTATTCTGAGCTGAAAGCCTCTATTGACCGCATTGAGTCTGCTCTCAGTACCATTGAAAGTCGGATTGAACAGTCTCTGGATGCCAAACTTGTCAAGAATCACAAAGACTTGTTCACTGACTTAGATACTGGTCTTGGTTTGGTGACTCAAAAAGTGGATGCTGATCGGCGAATGTTTGTCAGGGAAATTGAGAAACTCCAATCTTCCATTGATACTTTAATCCCTGAACCTGAACCCGAATCCTCTTGCTCTGTCAGTGTTTCAGAGGCTTGTTTTGAGGACTTGCTTCTACCCTTCTCCTGGCCTGCAGTTGTTGAAGATGTGCGCTTCATGTCCCTGGATATTCATGAAGCTGAACTCCACTTCCATCAGTCTGCTGCTCCTGCTCATCTGTCTCTTGATGAGCCACTCAGTCCAATGGCTGTTGATGACCTTGTGCCTCGTTCTACTTGTATGGACTTGGTCATGTCTCACGGCCCCATCGAGCCACCTCCTTGTTTGTCCATGGAGGAACTTCTCCGGCTCATTCAGTTCTATTATGCTCCTCCTCCTTCCAGGCTGGCTCTCCCGGCTCCTCCAGTTTCTTCTGCTTCTACTTCCCCACAGGCTACTGATGTACCGACCTCGGTTATCTTTGAGTTGTGGAAGTGGTTTAGGACTCTTAAATGACTTAGTTAGTCTTTTGTACCTATTATTTTTTATTTATCCATTGTGAACACTCTCTCTTCTTACATGAATATTTTTTTTGGGTTCTTTCTCCTATGTTATTGTTGCCTACTTGCTTTTCTTGCTGTCTCTCTGAGTGTTTTTGATAATGCCAATGGGGGAGAAATAAGATATTTGATTGAAACTGGATATGCATGTGTAATATGATTCTGTATTGAGTTTGCACATTCTGGTTATATGCATGATGTAAAACTCTCTGTATGCTCCGTGTGTGTTTATGAAATATATGCATTTGCTATGGGGGAGCTAGTATTATGGGGGAGTATCAAACGTAATCAAATTTATTTTGTCATAATAAAAAAAGGGGGAGATTGTTGACTTATAGAGTGCTTAAGTCATAATTTGTTTTTGATTATGTATTTGTGTATTAAGTATACAATTTGATTATGCGTATTTAAATAAGAATTATCAATACAAGTTTGTTTGACAATACCCTGAAAAAGGGTATTTTAGTTGTCTAATAAATCGGTTTGAGTATACAGAGCTAAATAGTAATACAGGCTTGGATATACCGATAGCTACACGACAAAGAACAGAAGGCTTCTGCCGATTGCTAAACGACAGAAGGAGAAGTCGTTTAGAGCTTGCATCTGCCGATGATGTGCTCAGCGCTTATACGTTTCATCTGCCAATGACATGTCAAGCTGTTCTTATGCCGATCGCTACACGACAGAGAAGAGAAGTTCCAAATACCGATGGCGTTTGAAGCTACTTGTTCCGATGACGTGTCAAGATGCAAATTCCGATGGTGTTTTACACTTCAAAAACCGATGGCGTTTTACACTTCATATGCCGATGGCATTTCAAGTCGCTTCCACCGATGACGTGGCATTTATTTCTAAGCTGCAACTGCCGATGATGCTTCCAGACACATATGCCGATGACGTTTTGAAGCTTACTCATTCCGATGACGTGTCAAGTGTTTTGAAGCTACATCTTCCGGTAATCTTCCGCCAGAATTTAAAGTTAGCCGCGAAGCTACAGTGATGTCGTTTTCAAGCTTTAAATTCCAGAACATTAATGGCGACGACGAACAAAACTTTCAGATGCAACGGATAGCTGCTTCAGTACGGATGCTTCCCAACGGTAACATTTTTCTATTTGGAGTAAGAAGCATTCAATTCTATGAAGCAAGGATATACAGAGTACTTAAGCCGAGCTCAGAGCACGAAGGACTAACTTTTGCCAAATTGAATTCTGAGCCCTAGCTGCGAAAGAAAATTGCACACTCTGTATTTTTCTCTACATCTCTCAATCCTAACTTGAGATTCATCTTGTGAGATTGTAGTGTGAGCTTAAAATTTTACAAACTCAAATCTGTATAAGGCAGTGGATTGACGCCCGTGAAAGTTCAATCCAGAATTGTAAAGGCAGTTGATCGGAGCCCGGAATCCCGATCTGTTTTCTCGTGAGGAGAAGGTTAAGAATCTTCAAGGGGGTGCCTTGGAGCGTGGACGTAGGCAAGGTTTAGCCGAACCACGTTAAAATCCTGGTGTCAAATTTCTCTCTCTCTCTCTCTACTTTATATGTTTGTTTGCTGTTAATATTCAAACTAAATTGAAGAGAGAAATTTGCTAGACTAAAATTAAGTTTTTGAAAAAGGTCTAATTCACCCCCCCCCCCCCCCCCTCTTAGACAAATCTCGATCCTACATATACTTCCCTTAAAACTGACTTTGCAAAAACACTTACTAATCAACGTTTAAATTTTGACTTTCAACACAACCCGCGAAAGCATAAACCACCGCCTCGACTATTGTCGTCATTAAAATTACATCGAAGAAAAATGATTTTAACATAGGGATTGGATTCATTCCTTACAACATTCGAAGATCAAAAAGAAAACCCAAATTCGACAATAAGTTGAAAATATGAATATTATGCACGTTTGAAACCATCATCACAATTCAGAAGTTTGAAACTTTTGTACGATTAAAGAAGAGACCAGATGGTCTGTCTGCACTAACCAAAGCTAATCTCACGACATTTTCAGCTCCCTGAGCAGCCGTCATGGGGGAGACAGAATTCACGAGGATGTTCGGATATTTCCCGACGATGATTCTGGTGTATGCATTTAAGGCTGATTTTGAAAGTTTATATGCAGAACCATGGACAGGCCAACCATTTTCTTTCAAACAACCTTGCTTGAAATCTCTAAGAAACACTTTAACAACCTCGTCCACCCTCTTTTCTGTCAAGTTTTCCTCATCATTAAGAACCTCTTTTGCCCACTCGTTGAGAATGTACTGAAAAGTGGTTTTTGTCAATCTTTGCCTGAAATTAGACCAGTTTTCAAATCTGTGACAGGAAGTTTCGTACTGACAAAAGTCCCGACACAGAAGAAACATTAACGATTCTAGCAAACTCTGATAATTGGAGGAGGGGTGAAAGGGCTTCCACCATTCTTTGGGCTCCATAGTAGTTTATCTGTAGGCATCCTTCTGTCAGTTCATAATTCTGGGAAGCTATTTCGTTCCAATCCACTTTCTCTTCACTTGGCTGCACAGGCAAAAACAAACTCGATCTCAAAAATTAGAAGAGTTGAAATATTATTATTCTGGATTAAGATTATGCAAATGGGAAGTTCAGATACACAAATTAGCAAACATACCCAACCCCCAAATTCTTCAAATGCTCTCTCCATAGCATCTTTATGGTAAATTACTCCACCAATGGCAGCATTGTTCACCTGAGTCAGAAGGTGTTGAGGAGGAAGAAGAAGCAGACAAGAACGCAGAGAGAGTTGACTGCTCAATTATCTATCGTACATATCGTTACAAACTATATGATTGCAGATTTCCTAAGGTAGCCAAAGCTTATGATTTTTGTTTAATTTTGCATATTTATATGTTCGATTTATAAATGTTTTGGATTTTGTTTTGTAGCTTAAAGAATTGGATTTGTTGAGTTTTACTCTAAAATTTAGTTTGATATTATTGATCATATTTCATATCATTTCTTTGCTCGGCATTCATGATTGAACTATGTCATTTTGTTATATTGATGAACATGACCATCATGAATTTAACTACGAGTAAATATAGCAAAACGAAATACTTTGATCTTTTAATCTTCTGTGGTTAGGATTGATGTATCGGATTGTAAGAAACACAATGATATTTGGTAATGTACCATTAAAAGAAAAATACGAGCACTATTAGGAGATTGTTAAATATAATTTGACAATTATGTTTGAATTCATATATTTAACTAGGGTAAATATCAAAATGCATATATGGATATTTTCAACGTATACTTTGAACTTTTAATTTAATCAATTGACACCTCAGACTTTGAGGTGTTAGCAACAGACACCTTACCGTTATTGTTTCCGTTAACTTTGCTAATAAACCTGAAAAAAAATTGACTGTTTTTACTGATAATATTTTTGACAAAAAAATTTATTAAGATTAATTTTTCTCAAATAATTAACACTAGATAAAATATAATTAATAAAACCAGTAATAGTCAAAACAATCATTAATAAATTGTTTTCTAAATATAATCACTAAACCTAAATTGAGAGACAAAATAATTATTTTTTAAGATTTAACGCAAACAATAACGACAAGGTGTTTATATCTAACTCCTCCAAGTTTAAAGTTTCAATTGATGAAATTAAAAATTTAAAGAAAAATTAAAAATACTCTCGTTACTTTAGAGTTTATTTTGATATTTAACCAATTCACTAGAAAATGGATCAAAACATAAGGAAGAGATACCAAAATATCAAGTTTTCCAAAGTGGGTTTTGACGAACTCAGCCAAAGAAGCAACACTGGAAGGATCAGCAACATCAAGCTAATGAAATATGACATTATCGGAGATCCCATCCTGTTGCAGCAGCTCAACAGCTTTTCGGCCCCTCTCTTCATCTCTCGCGGTTAGAACTACAATCACTCCCTTTCCGGCCAATTGTCAGCATATTTCAGACCGATGCCTTTGTTCGCTCCGGTAACAACTGCGTACCTGCCGGAGAGAAATAAAGAATTCAATTTTAGCTGTTCCAATCACAGCCTCCATTTAGAAGATTTCAACGGTTGGTCTCCAACTGCTGCAAGAGTTTTTTCTCTTTTGTTTTTTTAAGAAAGGTGTGCTGAAGCCTTTCTATAAATAGAGGCTTCAGTATACGGTTTCATCTATCACCAAAACCAAAAATCCCAAGTAGAGGAAGAGTAGAGAGAGGTTTGAGAGTTTTTTGTTCATTTGGAAATTGAATTAGATTTTTCTCTCAAATACATCTTGTGATATCCAACAAGTGGTATCAGAGCCAGGTTGTTGGCGTATTGGCCATTATACGAGCTCGATCGGAAAAATTGAATTTTTTTCTTGAAACTTTTCGAAATATTTTTCTGATTATACCAGGATGTAGCTCTCGCTTCCACGAGTCTGTACGTTTTTTTCGAATCAAAAAATGGACACCAAACGAGCTCTCTAGGATTTTTCAAAAAATCTGGTCGAGGAAGACGAAGTACAATCATCAGCCACGTTAGCACCACCTCAGCGCCCAGTCAGTGCCACGTGTCGCCAAGTCAGCTATAATTTTCTGCAAATTGCATTTTGGTCCCTACACTTTCTAAAATTTTCAAACAGGTTCCTAATTTTTTTTTAAAGGTACAGATTGGCCCCTAAACGTTTAGAGATTTTTTGTTTGACCCCATAAATATTCAGAAATTGAATTTGTGACCCCGAAGTATCTATTCCACCATTTTCAGCCATTCCGAACTCAACAGTGGACTCTGTTTTGCGAGATTCTGCTCCTATTTCTATAAATAAATTTTTGTAAGGTGAAAAATGACCACAGAAGAGTCAACATCACCTTCCGGAGCTATGATTATGCTCACTGCCACCACCTACACGCTGTGGAAACCTCGGATGGAAGATCTCCTCAGCTGTAAAGATTTGTTTGATCCTGTAGAATTGAAGGGTGAAATACCTGATCCAGCCAAAGCGTCAGAATGGAAGAAATTAAACAGGAAATCTATTGGTCAAATCCGGCAATGGATTGATCATAGTGTCTTCCACCATGTTGCACAGGAAACAGACGCATATGCTCTCTAGAAGAAGCTGGAGGACATGTACATGCCAAGACTGCTCGGAATAAAGCCCTGTTGATGAGGCGATTAGACAATATGAAGTTCAAAAGTGGAACTTCTGTTGCCGAGCATACCAGTGAGTACCAGAGTCTTGTAACCCAGTTATCGTCTGTAAAGATGCCGCTTGGAGATGAGATACAGGCACTCCAACTTCTCAGTTCACTTCTTGATAGCTGGGAAACACTTGTAGTTTCTCTCAGCAACTCGGCTCTAGATGGCAAACTTACCGTGTCCATGGTTAAGGATGCCCTGTTCAACGAGGAAGCCAGGAGAAAGGACATGGGCACAGACCAGACCATGCCTTTGTCTCAGAGCACTAAGAAGACAACAGGGAAAACAACAAAGGAGTAGTAGAGGCAAATGGAGAGGCAGAAGCAAGAGCAGGGACAGATCCACCGATGGCAGAAAACCTTTATATAAATGTCATCACTGTGGAATAGAGGGTCATATGAAGAAGAATTGCTACAAATGGCTAGAGGAGCAATGCCAGAGTAGTTCCAAGTCGAAGAACAAGGGTGGAGAAACGCTAGTCATTATTCCTGGAGATGTAGCGTTTTGTTCAACCCATAATAAGACATGCCTTCACGTCTCAAGAGAAGACACAGAATGGGTGGTAGATACTGCAGCGTCTTACCACGTGACTCCGCACAAGGACTACTTTACAACATATAAAACCGGTAACTTTGGAGCAGTGAAGATGGAAAATTCCAGTTCCTCTGGGATTCTAGGAATTGGTGATATCCAGATTAAGACAAGTGTTGGGAGTACAATTACTTTGAAGGATGTTCGACATGTGCCAGATCTTCAACTCAATCTTCTTTCTGGAATAGCCCTTGACAAACAGGGCTATGATAATCATTTCAGCAACGGCACATGGAAGATGTCAAAGGGCGCTCTGATAGTTGCTCGAGGACATATTTGTGGCACTCTGTACAAAACTCATGTGAAGATATGTACAGACAGCCTCAACGTAGCAAAGAAGGAAGGTTCTCAAAATTTGTGGCACCAGAGACTCGGCCACATGAGTGAGAAAGGGTTGTCTACCTTAATAAAGAAGGAGCTTATCACTGTTGAAAAAAATGCTGCGCTAGATCTTTGCAAACATTGTCTACTTGGCAAGCAGCACAGAGTCTTATTTAATTCCTCTTCCACAAGAAGATCAGAGTTACTCAGTCTGGTACACTCTGACGTTTGCGGTCCCCTAGAGGTTGAATCACTAGGTGAAAACAGATATTTTCTAACATTCATTGATGATACTTCTCGAAAGGTGTGGGTTTATTTTCTGAAGACGAAGGACCAGGTGTTTGAATACTTCAAAATGTTTCATGTCACAGTGGAACGTGAAACTGGGAAGAAGTTGAAGTGTCTCCGGTTAAATAATGGAGGCGAATACACTTCCAAGGTGTTCGATGCATATTGCAAAACATACGGCATTCGACATGAGAAGATGGTCCCTCGCACCCCTCAACAAAACGGTGTAGCTGAAAGAATGAACCGGACAATCATGGAACGTGTTCAGAGTATGCTCAGTATGGCTAAGTTGCCTAAGCCATTCTGGAGAGAAGCAGTCAGAGCCGATTGTTACCTAATCAACAGATCACCATCAGTACCATTGAATTTTGAAGTTCCGGAGAAACTGTGGTCTGGAAAGAATCCATCATACTCTCACTTAAGAGTATTTGGATGTTTAGCATATGCACATGTATCCAAAGAGCTCAGACAGAAGCTCGATGCAAAGATCACTCCATGCATTTTCATTGGCTATGGAGATGAAGAATTCGGATACAGATTATAGGATCCAAAGTAAAAAAAGGTGATCAGAAGTAGGGACGTTGTGTTTCATGAAAGCCAGACAATAGAAGACATTGAAAAGCCCACAATGTCTCAGGAGTCAAATGTTGGTGGTCAAAACTCAGATGCAGCACTAAAACCGTGTTGACTTAATTGATGTTTAAGTCTAAATATGTTTTTGATAATGTGTGTTTATGATAATATAATTTGATTATGTTTATTAAATGAGAAGTATGAATTTTGCATTTGTGTTTTAATCTGTTGGAAATACCCTTGATAAGGGTATTTTAGTATCTAATGCGTGTGATCAAGCGTACAGGGCTGAAATATATTAAATAATTTAAATCAGACTTCATGCCACAAAACGACAAGAGCGGAGTCGTTTACAAGAATACACTTCCGGCCACAAAACGACAAAGGCGGATGAGTAAATGGAATTACTCCACCGCTCGCTAGACGACAAGGCGGATAAGCTAAAATGAAGAAGTCCACCGCTCGCTAGACGACAAGGCGGATGAGGTGAAACGAACTACTCCACCGCTCGCTAGACGACAAGGCGGATGAGGTGAAACGAACTACTCCACCGCTCACTAAACGACAAGGCGGATGAGTAAATGGAATTGCTCTTCCGGCCGCTAAACGACAAAGGCAGATGTGTCAACCAAGTTACTCTACCGGTCACAAAACGACAAAGGCGGAAGATATCCTTGACTTAATCAAACGTCAGCGTTTTAAAGCTTCATCTTCCGGTGCCAGTTCAAGCGTTTTATAGCTTCATCATCCGATAGCGGTTCAAGACTAAATCAACTTCGTCTTCCGCCAGAATTCAAATTAGCCGCGAAGCTACAGTGACGTCGTTTTCAGCCATAACTCCAGAACATTAATGGCAACGACGACTTGCAACTACAAACGGCAACGGCCACCTGAAAATGTACGAACTGCTCCAACGGTAACAAAGTTTCTATTATTGGATAAGGAGCATTTAAGCCAAGCCGATTTTGCAGACAGAGTATTTAAGCTAAGGTTAGAGCTTGAAGAAACAACTTTTGCCAATTTGAATCCTGAGCCCTAATCTGTGAATATCATACTCTGAAAAATCTGCTACCTACATCTCTCTCTCTATTCCAAAACTTGAGATTCTGTTTTGAGAGGTTGTAGATTACTAATCTGTGTTTCAATTCTGAAAAACTTGTAAGGCAGTGGATTGACGCCCGTAAAGATCAATCCAGGATTGTGTAAGGCTGTGGATCGAAGCCCGTAAGTTCGATCAGGTTTTTCTCGTTGAGGAGAAGTAAGGAATCTTCAAGGAGGTGCCTTGGAGCGTGGACGTAGGCAGTTTGGCCGAACCACGTAAAAATACTGATGTCAAATTTCTCTCTCTCTCTCTTTTCATTATATTGATTACTTGTGTTAAATCTATAAGTTTAATCAAGAGAGAAATTGGTTAGATTAGAAATTAAAATTAAAAAGGGTCTAATTCACCCCCCCTCTTAGACAATACCGATCCTACATTTGGTATCAGAGAAAAGTTATCATTGTCTAAGCTGTCTTTAATCATTGTGTGATATATTTACAATGGCAATGACATTCAACACTAACTCCACACACGGAGAAGGTCAAGCTACAAATAGGCCTCCCTTCTTTGATGGAAGTGATTATGTTTACTGGAAAGCAAGAATGAAGATATTCATTCAAGCCATGGACTATGAGCTATGGAACATCATAGAATATGGTCCATTTAAAGCCATGAAAACTGTAGATGGCCAAAGTGTCCCTAAGATTTCCACTGATCTAACTGAGTCAGATAAGAGAAATCTAAGCCTTAATGCTAAGGCGATAAACACCCTGTATTGTGCCTTAAATAGAGATGAATTTAATAGGGTACAAGGGTGTGATAGTGCTCAAGAAATCTGGCACTTATTAGAGGTTACCCATGAGGGAACAAATCAGGTAAAAGAGAGTAAATTGAATATGCTTGTACATGAGTATGAGTTATTTTCTATGCCAAAAGATGAATCTATATCTTCTATGTTTACAAGGTTTACTAACATTACCAATGGCTTAAAAGCTCTTGGTAAATCATATTCTTGTGAAGAACAGGTCAGGAAGATTCTTAGATGTCTTTCAAGAAGATGGCAGCCAAAGGTGACTGCCATACAGGAAGCAAAGGATCTCAAGATTCTAAAACTTGAGGAACTCGTTGGATCTCTTATGACACATGAGATCACGATGAGGTCAAACGAGAAGGAAGATCTCAAGGAGAGGGAAGCTACAAAAAGAAAAGATATTGCAATGAAAGCTTCCTCAAGTAAACAAGACGTGTCTGAGGAAGAAGAAGAAGAAGATGATGATGAAGATATCGCTCTCATTACAAGGAGGTTCAGCAAATTCCTCCAGAGAAAAAGATTGCAAGGAAGGAGATTTCCAAAGGGTGAAAAATTCCAAAAGGAGAAGGAAATCACCTGCTTCGGGTGTGGAAAACCTGGTCATATGAAGGCAGACTGTCCACAAGCAAAGAAATATCCCAAGAAGTTCAAGAAGAAGGCCATGAAGGCAACTTGGGATGAAAGTGAAGGCGACACCTCCTCTTCTGATGATGAAGAAGTTGCAAATCTGTGTTTTATGGCACACGAAGAAAAGGTTAGTACTTCTTCAAGTATTCTAAGTGATAGCGATAGTGATAATGAAGAAGGTGAACTAATTGATGCCTTTAATGACTTGGTCAAACAATTTGGCATGCTTAAGTCTAAGTATAACATGTTGAAAAAGGAAAATGCAGGGTTATTAGAAAAGCATGTGAAAGAAGTAGACGTGCATGAAAAGGAAATTACTGAACTTAAGAAGAAAAATGAGTCGTTGAATAAACTGGTTTTGTGGTTCTCAAATGGTAGCAAGAACTTAACATTGCTAATAGGGAACCATATGTTGACTTATAGAGTGTTTAAGTCATAATTTGTTTTTGATTATGTATTTGTGTATTAAGTATACAATTTGATTATGTGTATTTAAATAAGAATTTTCAATACAAGTTTGGTTGACAATACCCTGAAAAAGAGTATTTTAGTTGTCTAATAAAATCGGGTTGAGTATACAGAGCAGAACAGAAAAACAGGGCTGTAAAACTCGTGCTTCTGCCGATGACTATACATCAAAAATGGAAGCCTCTGCCGATTGCTAAACGACAGAAGGACAAGTCGTTTAGAGCTTGCATCTGCCGATGACGTGCTCAGCGCTTATATATTTCATCTGCCGATGACGTGCTCAGCGCTTATATATTTCATCTGCCGATGACGTGTCAAGCTGTTCTTATGCCGATCGCTACACGACAGAGAAGAGAAGTTCCTTTTACCGATGGCGTTTTTAAGCTACTTGTTCCGATGACGTGTCAATATGCAAACTCCGATGACGTGTCAATGTGCAAATTCCGATGACGTGTCAAGCTAACGTCTGCCAATGGAATTCAACGCCGTTTCCTGCCGATGGCTTTTAAGCTGCTCATGCCGATGGACTTCGATGCATCTGCCGATGAATTTTCGTTGCGCCTGCCGATGAAGCTTCCAGACACATGCCGGTGAAGTTTTGAAGCTTACTCATTCCGATGACGTGTCAAGTGTTCTGAAGCTACATCTTCCAGTAATCTTCCGCCAGAATTTAAAGTTAGCCGCGAAGCTACAGTGATGTCGTTTTCAAGCTATAATTCCAGAACATTAATGGCGACGACGAACAACACTTTCAGACGCAACGGATAGCTGCTTCAGTACGGATGCTTCCCAACGGTAATATTTTTCCATTTGAAGATAGAAGCATTCAATACAGTGAAGCAGAATATACAGAGTATATAAGTCAAGCTCAGAACACGAAGGAAGAACTTTTGCGAATTTTCAATTGATAGCCCTAAGCTGCAAAAGTTTTCATACTCTGTAATCACTGTACATCTCTCTAAACTCGAACTTGAGATTTCTGCTGTGAGAGTGTAGTCTGTGATCAATTTCACAAATACAAATCATTTGTAAAGGCAGTGGATTGACGCCCGTAAAGTTCAATCCAGGACTGTGTAAGGCTGTGGATCGAAGCCCGTAAGTTCGATCAGAGTTTCTCGTTGAGGAGAAGTAAGGAATCTTCAAGGGGGAGCCTTGGAGCGTGGACGTAGGCAGTTTGGCCGAACCACGTAAAAATACTGGTGTCAAATTTCTCTTTCTCTCTCTGTATTTTATATGTTTGCTTGCTGTTAATATTCAAACTGAAACTGCAAGAGAAATTTACCAGATTATTAAATTAATTAATTAAAAAGTCTAATTCACCCCCCTCTTAGACAATTCCGATCCTACACCATAGAGCTACTCATGATAAAGCAGGTCTAGGCTATGATAAGTTCAACAAAAGAAAAGTTTTTAAGAATTTCTTTGTTAAACCGTCTACTTGTCATACTTGTAATGAAGTAGGACATAAATCCTTTGAGTGTCCATTAAAATTAAACAGTATGAAATCTGGCAGTAAATTACAGTGGGTTCCCAAAGGAACCAGACCTAACACTAGGACCCAAAAGATTTGGGTACCTAAGAAGACCAATTGATTACTGTTTTGCAGGTTGAGTGCTCTCCTGGAAAGAACCAGTGGTATCTCGACAGTGGATGTTCGAGGCATATGACAGGAGACTCAACCATGTTTGCTGCTGTCAACAAAAAGAAAGGAAGTGTCACTTTTGGTGGAAACCAAAAAGGCAAAATTGTTGGCATCGGCAATATAGGTAACAGTTTTAATCCTACTATTGAAAATGTGCTTTTAGTTGAGGGATTAAAACATAATCTGCTTAGTATTAGCCAGTTATGTGATAAAGGATATGAAGTGATTTTTAAATCAAACTCTTGTTTAATTAAATATGCATCTAATGACAAATCTCTGTTCACTGGCTATAGAAAAGAAAATATCTATATAATTGACTTGGATATTATTGAGCATGTTGATGAAAAATGTTTTGCTGTTAACTCTTCTCTTGATTCTTGGATCTGGCATAGGAGATTAGGACATGTAGGGATGGATACCTTAGCTAAGATTACTAAGGAGAATTTAGTTAGAGGTATTCCTAAGATATCCTTTGAGAAGGATAAAATCTGTGAAGCTTGTCAAATGGGCAAGCAGATCAAAAGTTCTTTTGCATCAAAGAATGCAATCTCCACTTCTAAGCCTCTCCAACTCCTTCACATGGACCTCTTCGGTCCTTCAAATGTTGCTAGTCTAGGTGGTAAATTCTATGCTTATGTCATTGTTGACGACTATTCTAGATTTACCTGGGTATTTTTTCTAAAGTCTAAGGATGAGACTTTTGATACCTTCTCCAGCTTTAGGAAACGAGTTCAAAATGAAAAGGAGCTCACCATTGTTGCTATTCGTAGTGATCATGGTGGAGAGTTTGAAAATGAGAAATTTGAACTCCTGTGCCTCAAATATGGAATTGAGCACAATTTCTCTTCTCCTAGGACCCCTCAGCAAAATGGTGTTGTTGAGAGGAAGAATAGATCCCTCCAAGAGCTTGCTAGGACTATGCTTAATGAAAACACCCTTCCTAAGTACTTCTGGGCTGAAGCTGTTGCAACAGCCTGCTATGTGCTTAATCGGGTCTCCATAAGACCTATTCTTGAGAAAACCCCATATGAACTGTGGAGTGGAAAAACTCCTTCTGTCAAGTATTTTAGAGCTTTTGGCTGTAAATGCTTTATCCTTAATACTAAGAATAACTTAGGAAAATTCGATTCCAAATCTGATATTGGAATTTTTCTGGGTTATTCCCTTTCCAGCAAAGCTTATAGAGTATTCAATAGGAGAACTCTAGTTGTTGAGGAATCTGTCCATGTTAACTTTGATGAGTTTCCTCAACCCACAATCAATGTGGATGAGGATGATTCTTTGGATAATCAACTAGACTCCCTTTCTTTAGAAAAGCCTAGTGATCCTGCTCAAGTAGAAAAATCTCTAAAACCTTCTTCAACTTCTCTAGATATTATTCCTGTCAAGGATGAAAATCCTACTCTTCCTAGAGATTGGAAATATGTCAGAAACCATCCAATAGATGAAGTCTTAGGTGATCCTTCACTAGGAGTTAAGACTAGATCCTCTCTTAGGAATCTCTGTGCCAATGTGGCATTTATCTCTCAAGTAGAACCTAAGAAGTTTGAAGAGGCCGAGAGTGATGAAAACTGGATTTTAGCTATGCAAGATGAGCTAAATCAATTTGAAAGGAGCAAGGTATGGGAACTTGTTCCACGGCCTAAGGATCATCCCATTATTGGAACTAAATGGGTTTACAAGAACAAATTAGATGAAAATGGGATCGTAGTCAGAAATAAGGCTAGACTTGTTGCTAAAGGTTACAATCAAGAAGAAGGAATAGATTTTGAGGAAACCTTTGCACCTGTAGCTAGATTATAATCCATTAGGATGCTCTTAGCTTATGCTTGCTACAAAAACTTCACACTCTTTCAAATGGATGTAAAGAGTGCCTTCTTAAATAGTTACATTCATGAAGAAGTTTATGTAGAGCAGCCCCTAGGATTTGAAGACTATGCTAAACCTAATCATGTGTATAGACTTATGAAAGCTCTTTATGGTCTTAAGCAGGCTCCTAGAGCTTGGTATGACAGATTGAGGAATTTCCTTGAGGAAAGGAATTTCAAAAAGGGTAACACCGACTCAACTCTGTTTACCATGCAAAAGGGTAAGGACATTCTGCTGGTTCAAATATATGTCGATGACATTATTTTTGGATCAACCAATGTCAACATGTGTAATGAGTTTTCTTCCCTCATGCAAAGTGAATTTGAAATGAGTATGATGGGGGAGTTAAAGTTTTTCTTAGGATTCCAGATTAGTCAATCTCCTGATGGAATTTTCTTCTGTCAAGAAAAGTATATTAAGGAACTCCTTAAGAAGTTTGGGTTAGACTCTGTCAAATCCTCTAGAACACCCATGAGTACCACAACTAAATTGGATAAAGATGAAAAAGGAATTAATGTTGATATTAAGAAATACCGTGGTATGATTGGATCTCTGTTATATCTGACTGCAAGTAGACCAGATATACTCTTCAGTGTCTGTCTCTGTGCTAGATTCCAGGCTGCTCCTAAGGAATCCCACCTGAATGCAGTTAAAAGAATATTTAAATATTTAAGTGGGACATCTGACTTAGGTTTGTGGTATCCTAAAGGTACTTCTTTCGATCTGATAGGATATTCTGATTCTGACTATGCTGGTAGTCTTATTGATAGGAAGAGCACAAGTGGCACTTGTCAATTCTTAGGAGAATCACTAGTTTCCTGGTATTCTAAGAAACAAAATTCTGTTGCATTGTCAACTGCTGAAAGTGAATATATTGCTGCAGGCAGTTGTTGTGCACAAATGCTTTGGATGAAACAAACTTTGGAAGATTACAATCTGTTTTATGATAGGATTCCTATTCAGTGTGATAACACCAGTGCAATTAATATTTCCAAGAATCCAATTCAGCACTCTAGAACAAAACACATAGATGTCAGATATCACTTTATTAGAGATCATGTTCAAAGAGGTGATATTTCTTTAGAGTTTGTTAATTCTGTCGATCAATTGGCAGATATTTTCACAAAACCGTTGGATGAGAAAACCTTCTGTGGTATTAGAATAAGATTAGGTCTTCTCAAGTATAAGAAAAGTTAAGGATAGTTATAGTTTTCATATCTTTTTCTGTCTCTGATATTCACCTCATCCGGTACGTTTACTATTCACCGGAAGAGAAATTCATTATCCACTGACCGGATGATATATTTTATAATCTGCCGACACATGTCATCAATTGGACAATATCAGTTTTACACGTGCGGTTTCATCTTGTCGGGCGTGGTTCTCTCTCTCGTTTAAACTTGGTTTCCTCTCCGAAACGCTTCATCTTTCGCGCCCTTGCCGTAAACTCTCTATAGCCAACCCTTTCTCTCTAGGTCATCTTCGCAAAATTTCTCCAATGGAACAAGCTCGTGAACATGATCATCTCGCTTCGTCGTCTCGAGGTAATGCTGGACCACCGCAAAAGAAAGCCAAACTCAATCCTCGTCCGGCACGTGTGTACCCTCGGGCGAATAGTTGGCCGTCGCTCTATTTTCTAAATGAGGCTGCTGAAATCAGGTATCACGGCGATTTTAATGATAAGAAGTTGATTCCTGGTCGTGGTATATTTCCCGACGAGCTTGTATCTCTAAACATTGTAGCACCCCTGACAGATATTGGATTAATAGGACTGTTTAAAGTTGAATCTTTCTATTTTCCCTCGGCCATTAGGATGTTTTATGCTAATCTCAGCTATACCTCTGACCACTCTATCATTTCAAGCTATGTGCGTGGAAAAACCATAGAACTCACCTCCCAATCCATCAATGAGCTTTTGGGCTATCCCCATTTGGATCAACATCCCAAAATTTATTCCATATGGCAAGATATTCTATTTCTAAGACTTCCTGATGGCCAACAATTCTTAAAAGAAATTGCTCTTGATCCGCACAATATTCCCAATCCTTTAAAGAGCAAACATTTAACAATTAGAGCTCGACTTCTCCATCAAATGATCTGCTACAATGTTCTTCCTAAGGGTGGTCATTATGATGACATTAGCAGCATGAAGCTTGTTATTCTATTTGCCATCTATATGAAGGAACCTGTTGACATTTGATACATCATTTTGAGACGAATGATTCAGAGCGTTTCTTCAAGCCCATCTACCTCTTTTCCCTATAACCTCCTTCTCATGAAGATTTTTGAGAAGTTTCAGGTTGAATTCCCTGATGATGAGGATCCCATCTGTCTGAAAACAACCAGCTACTACTCCAAAGACACTTTGACCAGGATGGGAATTAAGAGAAATCGTCAATGGACTCTTGTTATGGATCAGTCCAAGAAGAGGACTGCTATGGTCAATGCTGCCCGAAAAAGGAAACGGGACGTGAGTTTGGATGAGGAATCTTCTGTTCAAGAAAGTGGTGGTGACTCTGAGATCCCTGCTTTTGATATTTCATCTCCTAGTCCCCGGGTCACACGGCCTAAACTTCCTCCACCTGTGCCCAGCCGCCGTGCCCCTCCTCCAAGGACTAGTCAACCTACTCCTTTAGCCTCAGCTAATCCCTTTGAGGCTATTTCTGATCCCTCTGCACCTAGCAATCCTTCCCCTCCTTCCCCTCCACTTTCTCTCTTACTGCCCTCTCAGCCTGCTCTTCCCTCCATCTCTCCGGTGTTTCGAGCCATTTCCTCTATCATCAAACATGGTCCACCAGTTCCCTCCACTTTACCAACTCTGCCTCCACCTGCTTCCTCTGTGTCCCCTCTGCCTGCAGCACATATGGAACCTGCTCAGGCTGCTGTTACTCAAAGGGGGAAAAGAAAACTTATCCTGGCAGCGGAGTCTGATCAGGATGATGTTGTTGAGCCTGCAATCTCAGCTCCTGATATTCCTCCTTCACCCTCTTTGTTGTTGCTTTCCATGTCTGCCTCTGCCCCTCTGTCTCCTGTTGCTCAATCTTCTCCATCTGCACCTCTCCTGCCTCCCACAGTTCAACCTGTATCTCAAGTCCTTCCCCCCGCTCCAATAGTCTCTCTACCTCTTTCAGTCCAAGTGACCTCACCAATCCCAACTGTCACTCCTGCCACTCCCATATTATATCAACGGATATCTACTATCAGTATGGAGTAGTATACGGAGTTGAAGTCCAGCATTGAAAAACTCAAGGCTGACTTTGACTTGTCCATTGAGTCCAAGATCAATCAACTCAAAGCGGCAGTTGTGGAACGGGGTCAAATGGATCAAAAATGGGACAGGCATACCAAGATCTTCTCTCGTGACCTTAAGGCTCTTTCATCTAAAGTTGAGGCTCTTTGCCCTGTAGCACCTATTCCTCTCAGACCCTCTGAGCCTACATATGAAGACCTCCTCCTTCCTTTGTCCCGACCAGAGGTTGTTGCAGATTCTCGAGTGATGCCTTTGGATCTACAGAAGTTTGAACTGGCATTCTCTACCCCTGTTGCTCCTTCTGTCCTGGAGCCATCCTTCGAGCCCTCCAGTCCAATGGATTCATCTCCTATTGCTTCTCTGGTAGTGCATCCATCTCCTGTTGCTCCTCTAGTCGAGCTTTCTCCAAGTCAGGATCTGGTGGCTTCTCCAGCACCATCTCCCATTGCTAATCCCTGTACAGACTTGGTGATCTATCAGGAACCTCTACCTCGTGATCTTGCTACACTTCAAGCTCGGGTGGATGCCTTTTTCAATCCTCCCCTCACCTTGCCTTCTTGGGCTGTTCATGCTTTTTCGAAGCAATATTTAGATTCCTGTCATAGGAGATAATCTACTTTTATCTATATACATTTTTTTTTTTGTTTTTGTTCTGGACCTCTATTGTTGAATGCAAAGTTTTCTGCTGACTTTCTCTGTTTATTATTTTTTGATAATGTCAATGGGGGAGAAATGTGAGAAATGAGAAATGAAATGTTCTTTGATTTAGTTATGTTCTTTGATTTAGTTCTGCATATACTCTCTGTTTGATTTTCTGAATAAGCTGCATATATTATGGGGGAGCTTAGATTATGGGGGAGTTATACTTAATCAAATTTTAATAGGTTGTCATCAACAAAAAGGGGGAGATTGTTGACTTAATTGATATTTAAGTCTAAATATGTTTTTGATAATGTGTGTTTATGATAATATAATTTGATTATGTTTATTAAATGAGAAGTATGAATTTTGCATTTGTGTTTTAATCTGTTGGAAATACCCTTGATAAGGGTATTTTAGTATCTAATGCGTGTGATCAAGCGTACAGGGCTGAAATATATTAAATAATTTAAATCAGACTTCCGGCCACAAAACGACAAGAGCGGAGTCGTTTACAAGAATACACTTCCGGCCACAAAACGACAAAGGCGGATGAGTAAATGAAATTACTCCACCGCTCGCTAGACGACAAGGCGGATAAGCTAAAATGAAGAAGTCCACCGCTCGCTAGACGACAAGGCGGATGAGGTGAAATGAACTACTCCACCGCTCGCTAGACGACAAGGCGGATGAGGTGAAACGAACTACTCCACCGCTCACTAAACGACAAGGCGGATGAGTAAATGGAATTGCTCTTCCGGCCGCTAAACGACAAAGGCGGATGTGTCAACCAAGTTACTCTACCGGTCACAAAACGACAAAGGCGGAAGATATCCTTGACTTAATCAAACGTCAGCGTTTTAAAGCTTCATCTTCCGGTGCCAGTTCAAGCGTTTTACAGCTTCATCATCTGATAGCGGTTCAAGACTAAATCAACTTCGTCTTCCGCCAAAATTCAAATTAGCCGCGAAGCTACAGTGACGTAGTTTTCAGCCATAACTCCAGAACATTAATGGCAACGACGACTTGCAACTACAAACGGCAACGGCCACCTGAAAATGTACGAACTGCTCCAACGGTAACAAAGTTTCTATTATTGGATAAGGAGCATTTAAGCCAAGCCGATTTTGCAGACAGAGTATTTAAGCTAAGGTTAGAGCTTGAAGAAACAACTTTTGCCAATTTGAATCCTGAGCCCTAATCTGTGAATATCATACTCTGAAAAATCTGCTACCTACATCTCTCTCTCTATTCAAAAACTTGAGATTCTTTTTTGAGAGGTTGTAGATTACTAATCTGTGCTTCAATTCTGAAAAACTTGTAAGGCAGTGGATTGACGCCCGTAAAGATCAATCCAAGATTGTGTAAGGCTGTGGATCGAAGCCCGTAAGTTCGATCAGATTTTTCTCGTTGAGGAGAAGTAAGGAATCTTCAAGGAGGTGCCTTGGAGCGTGGACGTAGGCAGTTTGGCCGAACCACGTAAAAATACTGGTGTCAAATTTCTCTCTCTCTCTCTTTTCATTATATTGATTACTTGTGTTAAATCTATAAGTTTAATCAAGAGAGAAATTGGTTAGATTAGAAATTAAAATTAAAAAGGGTCTAATTCACCCCCCCTCTTAGACAATACCGATCCTACAAACCGTTCGAAAGAGACGCTGACATAGTGCCAGAAGACATGCCAGAAGCAGAAGATGAGGAAGAAAGGGTTGTTGAGTAGGGGGAGCCACAACCCACTCCGCCAGATGTTCCAAAATCATCACAAGGCCCAGATGATGGTGAATCTCTTCAGACTATTTCAGAAGTTCGTAGGTCTGAACGAGGACGGATTTCATCTAAAAGATATACAGAATCTGAGTACCTTTTGCTTACTGAAGATGAAGAACCAGAGAGTTTTCAAGAAGTAGTATCTCATAAGAATAAAGAAAAATGATTGTTAGCAATGAAGGATGAAATTGAATCTCTGCAGAAGAATCATACTTATGAGATCGTAGAACTTCCAAAAGGAAAGAAGACAATTAGAAACAAATGGGTGTTCAAGTTGAAGAAATATGGCTGCGGAAAAGTGGTGAAATACAAAGCACGATTGGTAGTCAAAGGATTCCAACAGAAGAAGGGAATTGACTTTGATGAGATTTTTTCACCAGTAGTCAAGATGACGTCAATCCGAGTTATACTTGGCTTGGTAGCAAGTATGAACTTGGAGCTTGAACAAATGGACGTGAAGACAGCTTTTCTTCACGGAGATCTAAAAGAAGAAATCTATATGGAGCAGCCAGAAGGTTTTGAGGTTTCAGGTGATAAACTAGTTTGCAAGCTTAAGAAAAGCTTGTACTGTCTGAAGCATGCACCAATACAATGGTACAAAAAGTTTGACTCGTGCATGGTGAGTCAAGGTTACAAGAAAACTGCTACAGATGAGTGTGTTTACATTAAGAGATTTTCAGACAGGAGTTTCGTTGCACTTCTACTTTATGTAGACGATATTATGATCATAGGAAAAGATGCAACAAAGATTAGTCAGCTGAAGAATGAACTCTCTAAGTCTTTTGAAATGAAGAACTTGGGACCAGTTTAACAGATTTTGGGAATGCAGATTGTTCGAGACAGAAACAACTGACGGTTATGGTTATCTCAGGAGAAGTACATTGAACGAGTGCTCGAGAGGTTCAATATGAACAACGCCAAACCAGTCAGCATTCCACATGCCAATCATTTCAAGTTGAGCAAGAGTGCATGCCCTTCATCCAAGGAAGAGATCGAGAAAATGTCATTAGTACCGTATTCTTCAACAGTTGGAAGTTTAATGTATGCAATGGTGTGTACAAGACCAAATATTACTCATG
This sequence comes from Begonia masoniana, assembly GCA_022432975.1. Lineage (NCBI taxonomy): Eukaryota > Viridiplantae > Streptophyta > Magnoliopsida > Cucurbitales > Begoniaceae > Begonia > Begonia masoniana. The sequence continues at coordinate 53,124,627 of CM039503.1, forward strand.
CAGTGGGAAAGGTAAGTCATTTTCTCTCCAACCCCGGGAAGGAGCATTGGGAAGAGGTAAAGTGGATTCTCAAGTACCTAAAGGGTACTACTAAAATATGTCTCTATTACGTTGGAGCTGATCCAATCGTGAAGAGCTATACGGATGTAGATATGGCCGGAGATATTGATAGTAGAAAATCTACTTCAGGATTTATCTATACTTTTGCGGGGGGGAGCTGTCTCATAGCCCTCACGACTACAGAAGTGCGTTGCTTTATCCACAACAGAAGCAGAATATATTGCTGCCGCTGAAGCTAGGAAAGAAATGTTGTGGCTAAAGCGATATCTCCAAGAACTTAGAATCAAGCAGAAAGACTACAAGGTACATTGTGACAGTCAAAGTGCTCTCAATTTGAGCAAGAACTCCGTGTACCATTCTCGTACGAAGCATATTGATATTCGATATAATTGGATACGCGAAGTTATGGATCGACAATTGTTGAGACTAGTTAAGATTCATACGAAGGAGAATCCAGCAGATATGTTGACAAAGATGGTAACTCGAGAAAAGTTAGAGCTATGCAGAGACATAGCTGGGATGCTTGTTTCGGATATGGCTGGAGGGGGAGAATTGAAGAATTCAATTTTAGTTTTTCCAACCACAGCCTCCATCTAGAAAATTTCAACTGGTTGGTGGCAGCAATTGGAGAAGTCTCCAATTGCTGCTACAGTTTTTTCTCTCTTGTTTTTCTAAGAAAGGTGTGCTGAAGCCTTTCTATAAATAGAGGTTTCAGCATACGGTTTCATCTATCCCCAAAACCAAAAATCTCAAGTAGAGGACGAGTAGAGAGAGGTTTGATAGTTTTTTGTTCATTTGAAAATTGAATTAGATTTTTCTCTCAAATACATTTTGTGATACCCAACAAGAGAGAGAGGATGGGATAATAAAACAAATGGTAGCATAGTGGAGAAATTCAAAAAAACCAAGGTACCTCTTGGTGAGAAAAAAAGTCGATGAATCTGCCATGGCCGGCGGAATAGTTGGCGTGGAGGATGGAAATGAGAGAAAAGTGAAGATTCTTGATTTATGCTGATTCTTTTGTTCCAAGAGAATTTTCTTTGTTTTGGGTTGCAAAGTCAAATTGGAACTCCTGTTTTTAAGTTTTAATTTCGATTTTTTCTATATATTTTTTTATCACACAATAAAAGTAACATATATGAAAACTATGAGCGTATTAATATTCTATTTTTGAAAATAAAAAATTATAAAAACTATTTATTCAGATCATAAATTGTTTTTTTTTTTATATTTACTTATACTACTCAACTTAAAAATGAGACCCCTGAATGTTATATTTATTTTCTACTTCTACACTTCAATCTTACTTCATGTCATTAGTTAATTGGCGTAATAAAAAAAATTATAAATAATTAAAATAAAATATTAATACACTCGTTAATATAAACATGAAATAAAATTAAAATATAGAATTAGAGGATAATCATAACATTACTCGATAATTATATACGTCCCTTAAAACTAGCTTCGCAAAACATATACTAATCAACAACACAACCAATTCAACAAAGCAGGCGATAAGTTCCAAATATGAATATCATGCATGTTTAAATCAACATACCAAATCAAAAGCTTGAAACTTGAGTAAGGTTAAAGAAAAGACCAGACGGTCCGGCTGCACTAACCAAAGCCAATCTCACGACATTTTCAGCTCCCTGAGCAGCTGTCATGACCCCAGTTCCACGAGTGATATCGGTTTTGGCGTAGCCAGGGGAGACACAGTTCACAAGCATGTTCGGATATTTCCTGGCAATGATTCTGGTGTATGCATTCATGGCTGATTTTGAAAGTTTATAAGCAGAAACATGAACAGGCCAACTATTTTCTTTCAAACAGCCTTGCTTGAAATGTCTGAGAAACACCTTTATAACTTCGCCCACCCTCTCTTCCGTCAAGTTTTCCTCGTCATTAAGAACCCCTTTTGCCCACTCATTGGGAATGTACTGAAAAAGATAGAAAAAAGTTCAGCAATTTTCTGGAGTGAGTTTTGTCAATCTTTGCCTAAAGTTAGACCAATTTTCAAATCTGTAACAGGATGTTTCGTACCGACAAATGTCCCAACAAGGATGAAACATTAACGATTCTAGGAAACTCTGATAATTGAAGGAGGGGTGAAAGTGCTTCCACCATTCTTTGAGCTCCATAGTAGTTAATCTGCAGACATTCTTCTGCCAGTTCATAATTCTGGGAAGCTATTTCTCTCCAATCCACTTTGTCTTCACTTGGCTGCACCGGCAAAGACAAACTCGATCTCAAAAATTAGAAGAGTTGGATTAAGATTATGCAAATGGGAAGTTAAGGTACATAGATTAACTATCATACCCAATCGCCAGCAGCTTCAGATGCTCTCACGATAGCGTCCCCATTGTAAATAATTCCACCAATGCCAGCATTGTTCACCTAAGTGAGAATGTGTTGAGGAGGAAGAAGAAGACAAGAACGCAGAGGAAATTTCAAGGGTATTTCTCATATGAAAACATATTCATGTTTGTAGCTGATAAAAGAATCTATTACCAAGTGTTCACGAATGAATCGTGCACGTGTCTTAATATAATTGACCTTGTAAGTAAATGATGACATGATAAATGTGAGTCTCGTGACCAGTGTCGTCTGCTAAAAGCAAGTTCAGGGTAATACAATCCTGAGGGGTTAGTGTGTATGAAGTCAAGAGTGTGATCGTGTTGTGGTTTCACGAGAAATAACTCGATGATAAATAACTAACGAACATTACATGGTTGTGTCAACATACTTCACTCTCATGTATGATCAGAGAGCATATATTATACGATGATTGATAGTGATGATATGCTAGATTATTTAGACATGCATTATTCATACTTGTATGTAGTCGAGAGGTCATTGAAGTGGATTATGACTTAGTCAACTAAACAATTTCACTTTGAAGTATTACATTAATCGGTCGAAAATTAGTTATTACAAGGTTCTATGAGAGCCTACGGGTAGCTAGGACGTTTATGTTTCACATCTATTGTTTATGGAGTTGGAAATATGAAAAAATAAAGAATAAAGATGGGAGTGATACCAAAATATCAAGTTTGCCAAACTGGGTCCTGACGAATTCAGCCAAAGAAGCAACGCTGGCAGGATCAGCAACGTCAAGCTGATGAAACAAGACATTATCGGAGATCCCATCCTGTCGCAGCAGGAGCTCAACAGCTTGACGGCCCCTCTCTTCGTCTCTCGCAGTTAGAACTACAGTCACTCCCTTTCCTGCCAATTGCCTGCATATTTCGAAGCCGATGCCTTTGTTTGCTCCTGTAACGACTGCGAACCTGCCAGAGAGAGATGATTGAATAATAAGACAGATGGTAGATCATGCAGAAAATAAGAAAAGCATGGCACCTCTTGGTAAGAAGAAAAGTTGATGAATCTGCCATAACCAGCGGGATGGTAGGCCGGGTGGATGGAAATGAGAGGCAAGTGAAGATTTGGGCACAAAATTCTTGATTTATTCTAGGAGAATTTTCTTCGTTTTGGGTTGCAAAGTAAAGTTGGATCTTCTGTTTTTTGGTTTTAATCTGGATTTTTTCTGTATTTTGTTTTAATAATAATAAGCTTATTTTTTCTCTCTTCTCGCTGGGTGTAGTTTGGTCATTGGTGCTTCCGAGTGGGTTCAAGCTCGACAAAATTATTTCAGAGCTCACGGGTACGAAAGGGTCCACATGTATGGACCTTTTTCTACCGAAATGGTTCAAAATTGCTCGTAATAATAATAAGCTTATTTTTTCTCTCTTCTCGCTGGGTGTAGTTTGGTCATTGGTGCTTCCGAGTGGGTTCAAGCTCGACAAAATTATTTCAGAGCTCACGGGTACGAAAGGGTCCACATGTATGGACCTTTTTCTACCGAAATGGTTCAAAATTGATCGTAAGCCAAAGAACTAGCTTTGAATCTTATCCTTCTTTTGATTAGAACTTCTAATAAGTCTGATTATGCTGACTAATACTGTTTTAAATCCACATTAACGTGAGTTTTCTTCTCTTCTTTTGGACATGTTTAGAGAACATGTCCAAACGATATACGGTAGTTTTTTAAAAATTAATTTATAAAGTAAAGAAGAAATTGAAATTAATTTAAAAAAATACTAAACGATATTTGATTTATTTGAAAAACATTTCTCATGTTCAACCTATCATGGGTAGATAATAGAAACATTTTCGTGATTTTCTAAAATTTATTATAATATTTTTATAAAATACTATAATAAAATTACAATAAATCGTACATGTGTTAAAAAATAACGAAAATTTCTAGATTATCTTCTCATTAAGTAGTAAACATATGGTAAAAATTTCAACTAAATCTAAGATCGTTTGGTAATTTTTTAAATGAGAGTTTAATGAAATTGTTGATAGAAGGTCAAAATTGATAACAGAATCAAAGTACAGGGTTCAGTTTGCCCATTTTTTTAGTACAGGGGGCGAATTGAAAAAGAGTGTACAGTACAGCGTTCAAATCAATAATTACCCTATATTTTTTTATGAAAACTATGCGATGCTAATGCAAAAAGCATAAATAACTTACCTCCTCGGCGAGTCCTCCTTCTCCTCACGGGAGCCACAACCTCAGGAATAGGCTCTAAGTGGACGAAATCGTCTGAGAGAACGATGGAGAAAACCTCGTTAAAAACTATAAGAAAGAAATTAGAAAACCAATAAAAATCGGAAAAACAGGCAAAAGTGGCAAAAATGGGCTCCCGGCCAGCAGTGGGAGCTCGCGGTCAGCCTTGGACGTGCACAGCACTCGTGCTGGGTGCGCGCAACAATGAGGCATAGTGCGCAGCCCGCGATAGGGGCCGCTCTGCCGCCTCCAGCCATCCTTTCTAAAAAAATTTAGTGCACCGCACTCAAAAACACATTTCCAACATGTTTAAGCCCTAACATCTGGTTGAAACGGGGTTTTAGGGCAAAGAAATCGATTTCAAAACCTTAAGCATTTTCTGGCAAAAAACACACCAAAAGTCGACCAACCTTGAAAGCTTCCTTCACCAAAGTTGTAGATTGCTTCGAAACAAATGTTTTGATATCAAGAACGTGTCGATCAGAGTCCTGCCAACCACCCTTCTCACTTTCTCTCTCTTCTCCTAATGCGTCACCAAGTAGGGGTGGGCAGAACCGACAGACCGGACCGGACCACCGGTTTGGGCCGATTCCTAGCGTCATGGAAGCAGTCCCGATTCCATGGATCGAGGAATTAGGGACGACGATCCGGTATGCAGTTCCCAGTTTAGGAACCGGGCTGTCCCATGGGAGTACTGACCCATGGGTTAGCCTGGTGGAAACGGGTTATCTGACCCATAGGTCGGATAACCTAAGGCAATCAGCACTTAGCAGAGGCGAACTTTAGATTCAAACTCTGAAGTCTGAACCAGTGAACCTTCTGTTGAGTGTCGACTAAGACTCCCGAGTCCCGACTCTCTCTCAACTCTCTCTCCCGACTCCCGCAGTCACACACTCAGACAGTCATCGGCGACACTCCAGGCTCATGCGCAATCACTGTCACCTCACTCTCACCGGTAAAACTCTAGTCGGCAGTCACCGATGACACTCCAGCTTGAGGCGTCGTCTGCTACTCTACTTCGCTATAGTTTTAAGGAGATATAAATCTTTTTTTTTTAGTATTTAGACTTCAAATTTCACACAATATGAGAGAGATTTGTGTAATTTACCGAAACTATAGTATGAACTTTGAAGAAGATTTGTTTAAATTTGTGTAATTTATCGAAACTAGTTTGTGTGATCTGACTTCTGAGAAAGGTTGTTTAAACTTGTGTAATTAATCGAAATTCGAAAGTGTCTATTTTTCTGGTGTGTTTCTATGTTTTTTTGCCTCTGGTATGTTGTTTTCTTTGTTAGTTGTTTTAGGGGAAGATTATCTTAATTACTCGTATGTTGTTTTTGTGGAAGATTACCTTAATTATTCGAAAATTCGAGATAGTCTTGCTCAATTGTTTCGATTTATTTATGATTTTTCTGAAAATAAAAAATTCAAAAGTGATAAGAGGAAACGGTACTGAACTGGAACAAGACCAAAATTCAGTCCAAATCCAGTTCGGTACCGGTTCCGCCCAGAGCCGATTTTGGTTTTGGGAAGAAAATTCACGAACTGTCTGGGTCGGTTCAGTTTCAGCTTGAAACTGGAACGGCGAAACCGGACCGGCTCGAACCGTGCCCACCAAGGAAGGGGAAAGAGGGTGAATCCTAACCATTTTCCTATTTTCTAATAGGGTAAAGTGCAATTTGGCCCCTACAACTTGTTGAAATGGGCAATTTACACCGTAAACTTGGGTAAAGTGCAATTTGGCCCCTACAACTAGGTGAAATTGACAATTTACACCGTAAACTTGAATAATAGGCAAGAACAACCTTAATGTATTGATAATGGGCAATATGACCCTTATCGTCATATTTTCTATCAAAAAATAATATTTTTTCACTTGTTCATTTTTCTTTTTCGAAATGCCCCTCATTGGACCGATCCGGACCAGACCGGTTCAGCTAATTCCACTCTTATTTATTTTTTTTTAAATCCTATTTCTCGGAAAAGAGAAGACAGATGAATAAAATTAAAAATAAAAATAAAAAACCAAAGTGCAATTAGCTGAACCGGTCCAGTTCGGTTTGGTCCAGTGAGGGGCATTTCGGGAAAAAAAATGAACAAGTGAAAAAATGTTATTTTTTGACGAAAATTATGACGGTATGGGCCATATTGCCCATTATTAATACATTAAGGTTGTTCTTGCCTATTATCCAAGTTTACGATGTAAATTGCTCATTTCACCTAGTTGTAAGGGCCAAATTGCACTTTACCCTATTTTATAACCTAAACTTCCTCAATTCATGACGTACAAACTTTACTTTAATTAAAATTGTGAAGATATTCGATTCCACCACTTAATCAAATTTTGACTCGTTGTGTGACACCTTGCACGATAAAATCCCACTGGTTGACGATTGATTTTGTCGAATTTGACCGTTTGACCAAAATCGCACACATGACATATAATGAAAAAATTGGATCAAATTCTCGACACATTATCAGTCAACAAAAACAAAAAAATTTACTCACATAAAATTATAATTAAACAAAATTCTAGGATTTTACACAACATCACTCCATAATTTATATACTTCCCTTAAAACTGACTTTGCAAAAACACCGCTAATCAATGTTTAAATTTTGACTTTCAACACAACCCGTGAAAGCATAAACCATCGCCTCGACTATTCTCGTCATTAAAATTACATCGAAGAAAAACGATTTTAACATAGGGATTGCATTCATTCCTTACAACATTCGAAGATCAAAAAGAAAACCCAAATTCGACAATAAGTTGAAAATATGAATATCATGCATGTTTGAAACCATCATCACAATTCAGAAGTGTGAAACTTGTGTACGGTTAAAGAAGAGACCAGATGGTCTGTCTGCACTAACCAAAGCTAATCTCACGACATTTTCAGCTCCCTGAGCAGCCGTCATGGCCCCAGTTCCACAAGTCATATCGGTTTTCGAATAGCCGGGGGAGACAGAATTCACGAGGATGTTCGGATATTTCCTAGTGATGATTCTGGTGTATGCATTCAAGGCTGATTTTGAAAGTTTATATGCAGAACCATGAACAGGCCAACCATTTTCTTTCAAACAACCTTGCTTGAAATCTCTGAGAAACACTTTTACAACCTCGTCCACCCTCTTTTCCGTCAAGTTTTCCTCATCATTAAGAACCCCTTTCGCCCACTCATTGAGCATGTACTGAAAAAGTGGTTTTTGTCAATCTTTGCTGAAGTTAGACCAGTTTTCAAATCTGTAACAGGAAGTTTCGTACCGACAAAAGTCCCGACACAGATGAAACATTAACGATTCTAGCAGACTCTGATAATTGGAGAAGGGGTGAAATGGCTTCCACCATTCTTTGGGCTCCATAGTAGTTTATCTGCAGGCATTCTTCTGCCAGTTCATAATTCTGGGAAGCTATTTCGTTCCAATCCACTTTCTCTTCACTTGGCTGCACAGGCAAAAACAAACTCGAACTCGAAAATTAGAAGAGTTGAAATATTATTATTCTGAATTAAGATTATGCAAATGGGAAGTTCAGATACACGAATTAGCAAACATACCCAACCGCCAAATTCTTCAAATGCTCTCTCCATAGCATCTCTATGGTAAATAACTCCACCAATGGCAGCATTGTTCACCTGAGTCAGAATGTGTTGAGGAGGAAGAAGAAGCAGACAAGAACGCAGAGAGAGTTGACTGTTCAATTATCTATCGTACATATCATTTCAAACTCTATGATTGCAGATTTCCTAAGGCAGCGAGAGCTTATGATTTTTGTTTAATTTTGCATATTTATATGTTTGATATATAAATGTTTTGGATTTTGTTTTGTAGCTTAAAGAATTGGATTTATTGAATATGTTTTTGATAATTTAAGATTTATTCTGTTAGAATTAATACATTGATAGTTATTTTTTTCATATTTTGAGAGTTAAAATAATTTTTACCCTAAATTTTAACCAAACCATGAGGAAGTACCGGACAATTTTGATATCTCCATATTTTTATTAGGTGCATAAGGACTTATGTGTAACATGATAGACACGCTTGGTTTTATCATCAAGTGGTAATGTACCATTAAAAGAAAAATACGAGCACAAGTGGGAGATTTTTAAATATGATTTGACAATTATGTTTGAATTCATATATTTAATTAGCGTAAATATCAAAATGCATCCTAAAGTACATGGATATTTTCAACATATACTTTGAACTTTTAATTTAATCAATTGACACCTCAGACTTTAAGGTGTTAGCAATGGACACCTTACCGTTATTGTTTTCGTTAACTTTGCTAATAAACCTGAAAAAATGACTGTTCTACCTCTTAATTTGTTTTTATTGATAATATTTTTGAAAAAAAAAATTATTAAGATTAATTTTTCTCAAATAATTAACGCTAGATAAAATATAATTAATAAAACCAATAACAGTCAAAACAATCATTAATAAATTGTTTTCTAAATATAATCGGTAAACCTAAATTGAGAGACAAAACAATTATTCTTTAAGATTTAACGGAACCAATAACGACAAGGTGTTTATTTCTAACTCCTCCATGTTTAAAGTTTCAATTGATGAAATTAAAAATTTAAGCTAAAGATTGAAAATACTCTCGTTACTTGAGAGTCTATCTTGATATTTAACCAATTTACTAAAGAATGGATCAAAACACAAGGAAGAGATAAGAAGAGATACCAAAATATCAAGTTTTCCAAAGTGGGTTCTGACAAACTCAGCCAAAGAAGCAACGCTGGAAGGATCAGCAACATCAAGCTGATGAAAGAAGACATTATCAGAGATCCCATCCTGTTGCAGCAGCTCAACAGCTTTCCGGCCCCTCTCTTCGTCTCTCGCGGTTAGAACTACAATCACTCCCTTTCCGGCCAATTGCCGGCATATTTCGAAGCCGATACCTTTGTTCGCTCCGGTAACAACTGCGACCCTGCCAGAAAGACAGATGATTGGATAATAAGATAGATGGTAGAATAATGCAAAAACTCAAAAAAACGATGGTACCTCTTGGTGAGAAGAAAAATCGATGAATCTGCCATGGCCGGCGGAATAGTTGGCGTGGAGGATGGAAATGAGAGGAAAGTGAAGTTCTTGATTTATAGATGCTGATTCTTTTGTTCCAAGAGAATTTTCTTTGTTTTGGCTTGCAAAGTCAAATTGGATCTCCTGTTTTTTTGTTTTAATTTGGATTTTTTCAATATTTTGTTTTATCACACAATAAAAGTAACATATAAGACAACTATGAGTGTATTAATATTCAATTTTTGAAAATAAAAAATTATAAAAACTATTTATTCAGTACATAAATTGTTCTTTTATATTTACTTACACTACTCAACTTAAGAAATGTGAGTCTTATTTTCTACTTCTACACTCTAATCTTATCTCGTCTAACTCATTAACTGACGTAATAAAATAAATAAATCATAAATAATTAAAATAAAATATTAATACACTCATTAATATAAACACGAAATAATATTAAGTTACAGAATTAGAGAGTAATTATAATATTACTCGGGCATTTATATATTACCCTTGAAACTAACTTCGCAAAACATATACTAATCAACAACACAACCAATTCAACACAGCAGGCGATAAGTTCAAAATATGAATATCATGCATGTTTAAATCATCGTAACAAATCAAAAGCTTGAAACTTGACTAAGGTTAAAGAAGAGACCAGAAGGTCCGTCTGCACTAACCAAAGCCAATCTCATGACATTTTCAGTTCCCTGAGCAGTTGTCATGACCCTAGTTCCACGAGTGATATCGGTTTTGGCGTAGCCGAGGGAGACACAATTCACAAGCATGTTCGGATATTTCCTGGCAATGATTCTGGTGTATGCATTCATGGCTGATTTTGAAAGTTTATATGCAGAAACATGGACGGGCCAGTCATTTTCTTTCAAACAGCCTTGCTTGAAATCTCTGAAAAACGCTTTTATAACCTCGTCTACCCTCTCTTCCGTCAGGTTTTCCTCATCATTAAGAACCCATTTCGCCCACTCATTGGGAATGAACTGAGAAAGACAGAAGAAAAAATCTGAGCAAAAGTGGGTTTTCTCAATCTTTGCTTGAAGTTACACCAGTTTTCAAATATGTAATAGGATGTTCTGTACCGACAAAAGTCTCGCCAAGGATGAAACATTAACGATTCTAGCAGACTCTGATAATTGGAGGAGGGGTGAAAGTGCTTCCACCATTCTTATGCCAGTTTATAATTCTGGGAAGCTATTTCGCTTCAATCCACTTTGTCTTCACTTGGCTGCAACGACAAAGACAAACTCAATCTCGAAAGTTAGAAGAGTTGGATTAAGATTATGCAAATGGGAAGTTAAGGTACTCATACCCAATCGCCAGCAGCTTCAGATGCTCCCACAATAGCATCCCCATTGTAAATAATTCCACCAATGCCAGCATTGTTCACCTAAGTGAGAATGTGTTGAGGAGGAAGAAGAAGACAAGAAGGCAGAGGAAATTTCAAGGGTATTTCTCATATGAAAACATATTCATGTTTGTAGCTGATAAAAGAATCTATTCCCAAGTGTTCACGAATAAATGTGAGTCGCGTGGCCGTGTCGTATACTAAAAGCAAGTTCATGGTAATACAATCCTGAGGGGTTAGTGTGTATGAAGTCAAGAGGGTGATCGTGTTGTGGTTTCATGAGAAATAACTCGATGATAAATAACTAAAGAACATTTCATGGTTGTGTGAACATACTTCACTCTCATGTATGATAGAGAGCATATGTTATACGATGATTGATAGTGATGACATGCTAGATTATTTAGACATGCATTATTCATACTTGCATGCAGTAGTAGAGAGGCCATTGAAGTGGATTATGACTTAGTCAACTAAACAATTTCACTTTGTCACTAAAGAGACGAGTCTCCTAATCATAGAAGAGGTTATCCGAGGATAGTGGAACGATGGTAGAGCATGATCTGGTGTCAAGATTGCATAGATCAAATTACTAGGATGAGTTGCATTAAGGTATGTAGGGTTTGAATTGAGAACGAGCGAGATATCGTCTCTTGCACACAAACATTATTATGTAATGTATTTTGATATATTACATTAATCGGTCGAAAATTAGTTATTACAAGGTTCTATGAGAGCCTACGGATAGCTAGGACGTTTATGTTTCACATATATTGTTTATGGAGTTGGAAATATGAAAAAATAAAGAATAAAGATGGGAGTGATACCAAAATATCAAGTTTTCCAAACTGGGTCCTGACGAATTCAGCCAAAGAAGCAACGCTGGCAGGATCAGCAACGTCAAGCTGATGAAACAAGACATTATCGGAGATCCCATCCTGTTGCAGGAGCAGTTCAACAGCTTGACGGCCCCTCTCTTCGTCTCTCGCAGTTAGAACTACAGTCACTCCCTTTCCTGCCAATTGCCTGCATATTTCGAAGCCGATGCCTTTGTTTGCTCCTGTAACGACTGCGAACCTGCCAGAGAGAGAGATGATTGAATAATAAGACAGATGGCAGATAATGCAGAAAAGAAGAAAAGCATGGCACCTCTTTGTAAGAAGAAAAGTTGATGAATCTGGCATAGCCAGCGGGATGGTAGGCGGGGAGTATGGAAATGAGAGGCAACTGAAGATTTGGCCACAAATTTCTTGATTTATTCCAAGAGAATTTTATTCGTTTTGGGGTTGCAAAGTCGAGTTGGATCTCCAGTTTTAATTTGTTTAATAATAATAAACTTATTTTTTCTCTCTTCTCGCTGGGTGTAGTTTGGTCATTGGTGCTTCCGAGTGGGTTCAAGCTCGACAAGATTATTTCAGAGCTCACGGGTACGAAAGGGTCCACATGTATGGACCTTTTTCTACCGAAATGGTTCAAAATTGCTCGAAAGCCAAAGAACTAGCTTTGAATCTCATCCTTCTTTTGATTAGAACCTCTAATAAGTCTGATTATGCTGACTAATACTGTCTTAAATCCACATTAATGTGAGTTTTCTGCTCTTCTTTTGGACATGTTCAGAGAACAATTCAACATCATTTGAAAAAATTATCTCATCAAGCATAAGTTTAGCGATATGAACAAAATTCGGTTTTCAGCTGCTTCTTTTGATGATAGGTATAGGATTGAGTGTGAGGAAGACTAGTCACTTTTAAAGTAACAAATATTAGCTCCAAACATAAGAGGCTTTATTATTGCTCACATCTATTGTTTATGGAGTTGGGAATATGAAAAAATAAAGAATAAAGATGAAGTGATACCAAAATATCAAGTTTTCCAAAACTGGGTACTGACAAATTCACCCACTTGTACAACTAAAAACAAGAATTTCAAATTGGGGTCAATTTGACCTAATTTGTAGGTAGATGATAGCAATGAAAGCCAAGAATTCAAAGAGTGGAGCAGAGGTTATTAAACTTAAAAAATAAATAAGTTTACATCCTCTCAAACTCAGAACAGACATCAGTTGTGAATCTCAACTTGTATAATTGATACAATCCAACGTCAATCTTCTATAAATCAACTTGGAATGCAAATCAAAAGACGAAAACAGAACTATTTGGGAGTAAAATTTAAGTTATTCGCTTACAGTATGAAATTTTTGTGAGTTCAGGCCACTGGCCACCATGGGAAGGCTGCTTGGCAAAACTGTGTATCATGAAATGCATCAAACATCATCAAACAAGTTTTAGTAGCTTTTGCCCCAGTAGCTCCATTTTTTTGCAGGTTTTCCAGAGGCAAAACATTTAGTCCCTACAAAATACATTAATCAAACTCCATATCAAAATTTAGTTTTAGTATAGGAAGATAAACTGATTAAACAGATTCAGCTGCGCATCTGCTTAGCTTCATTATTTTTGCATCGTAATCAAAATCCAAGACATTACAACCATAATGAAACTTCCGTTGCAACTATCAAAATCAAAAGAGATCAAACTGGTAATTGAAAGGCTGAAGCTTTAATCAATAAGAGATTCGCATTTTAAATGTAAGAGAGGATAATAAAATACAACACAAAGTGAACAAATAAAATTAAAATTTGTCCAGCTCAATAGTCAGTATATCGTTATTTAAACAGTAAAAATTACGCTACCTTCAGGCAGTTCTGGCTGTTCAAATGGAGAGCACAAAGTCTTGGCAGCTCCAGTCTACGCGATCCGGTCTACGGTTCCCAATTCAGGAACAGGGCTGTCCCATGGGAGTACTGACCCATGGGTCAGCCTGGTGGAAACGAGTTATCCGACCCATAGGTCGGATAACCTAAGGCAGTCAGCACTCAGCAGAGGTGGACTTTAGATTCAGACTCTGAAGTCTGAACCAGTGAACCTCTTATCGAGTGTTGACTGAGACTCCTGAGTCCTGACTCTCTCTCGACTCTCTCTCCCGACTCCCACTATCAAACACTCACACAGTCACCGGCGACACTCCAGGCTCATGCGTAATCACTGTCACCTCACTCTCACCGACAAAACTCCAGTCGGCAGTCACCAACGACACTCCAGCCTGAGGCGTCGTCTGCTACTCTGCTTCACTATAGTTTGAAGGAGGTATAAATCTATTTTTTTTTTTAGTATTTAGACTTTGAATTTCACACAATATGAGAGAGATTTGTGTAATGTACCAAAACTATTGTATGAACTTTGAAGAAGATTTGTTTAAATTTGTGTGATTTATCGAAATTCGAAAGTGTCTATTTTTCTGGTGTGTTTTTATATTTTTTTGCCTCTAGTCTATTGTTTTCTTTGTCCTATTGTTTTTAGGGAAGATTATCTTAATTACTCGTAAGTTGTTTTTGTGGAAGATTACCTTAATTATTCAAAAATTCAAGATAGTCTTGCTCAATTGTTTCGATTTATTTATAATTTTTTTCAAAAAAGAAATCTAAAAGTGATGGGAGGAATCAGTACCGAAATGGAACTAGACCAAAATTCAGTCTGGTTCCAGTTCGGTACCGGTTCCACCCCGGGCCGACTTCCGTTCCAAGAAGAAAATTCTCGAACTGTCTGGGCCGGTTCGTTTTCAGCTTGAAACCGGAACAACGAAACTGGACCGGCCCGGATCGTGCCCACCAAAGAAGGGGGAAGAGAGTGAATCCTAACCATTTTCCCCATTTTCTAATAAAATAATAATATTTTATTATTTTACAACCTAAACTTTCCCAATTCATGACGTACCAACTTTAATTAATTAAAATTGTGAAGATATTTGATTCCACCACTTAATTAAAATTCAACTCGTTGTGTGACACCTTGCACGATAAAATCCTACTGGTTGACGATTAATTTTTCGAATTTGACCATTTGACCAAAATCGCACACATGTCGTATAACAAAAAAATTGGATCAAATTCTCGACACATTATCAGTCAACAACAACAAAAAAATTTACTTACATAAAATTATAATTAAACAAAATTTTTGGATTTTACATAACATTACTCAATAATTTATATACTTCCCTTAAAACTGACTTTGCAAAAACACTTACTAATCAACGTTTAAATTTTGACTTTCAACACAACCCACGAAAGCATAAACCACTGCCTCGACTATTGTTGTCATTAAAATTACATCGAAGAAAAACGATTTTACAATAGGGATTTGATTCATTCATTACAACATTCGAAGATCGAAAAGAAAACCCAAATTCGACAATAAGTTGAAAATATGAATATCATGCACGTTTGAAACCATCGTCACAATTCAGAAGTCTGAAACTTGTGTACGGTTAAAGAAGAAACCAGATGGTCTGTCTGCACTAACCAAAGCTAATCTCATGACATTTTCAGCTCCCTGAGCAGCCATCATGGCCCCAGTTCCACAAGTCATATCAGGTTTTCGAATAGCCGGGGGAGACAGAATTCACGAGGATGTTCGGATATTTCCTAGCGATGATTCTGGTGTATGCATTCAAGGCTGATTATGAAAGTTTATATGCAGAACCATGAACAGGCCAACCATTTTCTTTCAAACAACCTTGCTTGAAATCTCTGAGAAACACTTTTACAACCTCGTCCACCCTCTTTTCCGTCAAGTTTTCCTCATCATTAAGAACCCCTTTCGCCCACTCATTAGCATGTACTGAAAAAGTGGTTTTTGTCAATCTTTGCTGAAGTTAGACCAGTTTTCAAATCTGTAACAGGAAGTTTCGTACCGACAAAAGTCCCGACACAGATGAAACATTAACGATTCTAGCAGACTCTGATAATTGGAGGAGGGGTGAAATGGCTTCCACCATTCTTCGGGCTCCATAGTAGTTTATCTGCAGGCATTCTTCTGCCAGTTCATAATTCTGGGAAGCTATTTCGTTCCAATCCACTTTCTCTTCACTTGGCTGCACAGGCAAAAACAAACTCGAACTCGAAAATTAGAAGAGTTGAAATATTATTATTCTGAATTAAGATTATGCAAATGGGAAGTTCAGATACACAAATTAGCAAACATACCCAACCGCCAAATTCTTCAAATGCTCTCTTCATAGCATCTCTATGGTAAATAACTCCACCAATGGCAGCATTGTTCACCTGAGTGAGAATGTGTTGAGGAGGAAGAAGAAGCAGACAAGAACGCAGAGAGAGTTGACTGCTCAATTATCTATCGTACATATCGTTACAAACTATATGATTGCAGATTTCCTAAGGTAGCCAGAGCTTATGATTTTTGTTTAATTTTGCATATTTATATGTTCGATTTATAAATGTTTTGGATTTTGTTTTGTAGCTTAAAGAATTGGATTTGTTCAGTTTTACTCTTAAAATTTAGTTTGATATTATTGATCATATTGCATATCATTTCTTTGCTCGGCATTCATGATTGAACTATGTCATTTTGTTATATTGACGAACATGACCATCATGAATTTAACTACGAGTAAATATAGTAAAACGAAATACTTTGATCTGTTAATCTTCTGTGGTTAGGATTGATGTATTGGATTGTAAGAAACTTAAAAATATTTGAAAATGTACCATTAAAAGAAAAATACGAGCACAAGTAGGAGATTGTTAAATATAATTTCACAATTATGTTTGAATTCATATATTTAATTAGGGTAAATATCAAAATGCATATATGGATATTTTCAACGTATACTTTGAACTTTTAATTTAATCAATTGACACCTCAAACTTTGAGGTGTTAGCAATGGACACCTTACCGTTATTGTTTCCGTTAACTTTGCTAATAAACCTGAAAAAAATGACTGTTTTTTCTCTTAATTTGTTTTTACTGATAATATTTTTGAAAAAAAAAAATTTATTAAGATTAATTTTTCTCAAATAATTAACACTAGATAAAATATAATTAATAAAACCAATAATAGTCCAAACAGTCATTAATAAATTGTTTTCTAAATATAATCAGTAAACCTAAATTGAGAGACAAAACAGTTATTTTTTAAGATTTAACGGAAACAATAACGACAAGGTGTTTATATCTAACTCCTCCAAGTTTAAAGTTTCAATTGATGAAATTAAAAATTTAAGGTAAAGTTGAAAATACTCTCGTTACTTTAGAGTCTATTTTGATATTTAACCAATTTACTAGAAAATGGATCAAAACACAAGGAAGAGATACCAAAATATCAAGTTTTCCAAACCGGGTTTTGACGAACTCAGCCAAAGAAGCAACGCTGGAAGGATCGGCAACATCAAGCTGATGAAATAAGACATTATCGGAGATCCCATCCTGTTGCAGCAGCTCAACAGCTTTTTGGCCCCTCTCTTCGTCTCTCGCGGTTAGAACTACAATCACTCCCTTTCTGGCCAATTGTCGGCATATTTCGAAACTAATGCCTTTGTTCGCTCCGATAACAACTGCGTACCTGCCGGAGAGAGATAAAGAATTCAATTTTAGCTTTTCCAACCACAGCCTCCATCTAGAAGATTTCAACGGTTGGTGGCAGCAATTAGAGGAGTCTCCAATTGCTGCTGCAGTCTTTTCTCTCTTGTTTTTCAAGAAAGGTGTGCTGAAGCCTTTCTATAAATAGAGGCTTCAGGTACGATTTCATCTATCCCCAAAACCGAAAATCCCAAGTAGAGGACGAGTGGAGAGAGGTTTGAGAGTTTTTTGTTCATTTGGAAATTGAATTAGATTTTTCTCTCAAATACGTCTTGTGATACCCAACAAGTGGTATCAGAGCCAAGTTGTTGGGGTATTGGCCATTGTACGAGTTCGGTTGGAAAAATTGAGTTTTTTTCTTGAAGCTTTCCAAATATTTTTTTGATTATACCAAGATGTAGCTCTCGCTCCCACGAGTCTGTACGTTTTTTTCTAATCGAAAAATGGACATCAAACGATCACTCTAAGATTTTTCAAAAAATCTGGTCGAGGAAGACGAAGTACAATCATCAGCCACGTCAGCACCACCTCAGCGCCCAGTCAGTGCCACATGTCGCCAAGTCAGCTACAATTTTCTGCAAATTGCATTTTGGTCCCTACACTTTCTGAAATTTTCAAATAGGTTCCTAATTTTTTTAAATGTACAGATTGGCCCCTGAACGTTTAGATATTTTTAGTTTGACCCCATAAATATTCAGAAATTGAATTTGTGACCCCGAAGTATCTATTCCACCATTTTCAGCCATTCCAAACGCAACAGTGGACTCTGTTTTGCGAGATTCAGCTTCTATTTCTATAAATAAATTTTTGTAAGGTGAAAAATGACCACAAAAGAGTCAACATCATCTTCCGGAGCTATGATTATGCTCACTGCCACCACCTACACGCTGTGGAAACCTCGGATGAAGATCTCCTCAGCTGTAAAGATTTATTCGATCCAGTAGAATTGAAGGGTGAAATACCTGATCCAGCCAAAGCATCAGAATGGAAGAAATTAAACCGGAAATCTATTGGCCAAATCTGACAATGGATTGATCATAGTGTCTTCCACCATGTTGCACATGAAACAGACGCATATGCTCTCCGGAAGAAGCTAGAGGACATGTACCAGGCCAAGACTGCTCGGAATAAAGACCTGTTGATGAGGCGATTGGTCAATATGAAGTTCAAAAGTGGAACTTCTATTGTCGACCATACTAGTGAGTACCAGAGTCTGGTAAACCAGATATGGTCGGTAAAGATGCCACTTGGAGATAAGATACAGACATTCCTACTTCTCAGTTCACTTCCTGATAACTGGGAAACACTTAGGGGTGAGCAAAAACCGGTCCGGTCCGGTTTTAAGGAAGATTGGAACTGAAATAATAAAATTCGGTTTTTAATTTTTAGGACCAGGACTGTTTTTATTTTTGTAAGGACCGGACTAGAACCGGATCCGAATTTCGGTTCCGGTTCTAATCCGGTTCCGGTTTTCCCACTTTTTTTTTAATAGTTTAAAAAAAAAAAGAAAATCCAACAATAGTAATATAAGAATTGCTGGGAGATGAGATGGTGAAAAGAAAACCGATATGAACTTTACAGTTTGGCCCACTCCATTGCAAAGGGTGCATAACCTGGGCACTCTGCAGTTTCTCATTAATATATAACTTTACATTGTAAGGAGTTTGGCCCACTGAAAACTCATAAATTATTATCTATAAAACCTTAAATCACAAAAAAAAATCAATAGAACAATCCAGAATTTAATCAATAAACTATAAAACAAGTGCTACACCTGTAGAATAACTACTCTATTTGAAAACAGAAAATTATCAGAGTGGGAATAAGAGTTATTAGATCTAGATTACGCCTATTGATAATTCTAATTGGACATAGAGACCATACCAGAGCAAACAAAGCTGTAGACAAGAAAGATTTAAGAACAAATAGTGTGACAGCCAATGCAACGAATGTAACAGCGATCTTCGCAATTGGTCTTGGTATGGAGGCCTATCAGACACAAAAAAAAAAACTAAGGAAATGGTATATATACTTAGCTCAGCTGCTTGCTTCATATTGTTACTGCAAAGAAGCATTTAAGGATTTGATATGGAGATAGAGTAAACTCACCGGCACAAGATTGGTTCCGGCCTCTATTCCGTCATTGCCAACCTTCCAAACTCTTTCAAAGACTATTTTCATAGGATTTCCCAAAGACAATCAGTACAAATAGTAACAGTAATTTCTCATATTATGAACAATCAGAAAACTAGCTATGAAATGTAAGTGATTCTCTTATAAAAATAAATAAATGCAGAGCTATTTCAATTGCTACTCAACTCCAAATACCAAGTATGACTTTATAATTAGGCTTATATGCTTAACCTATAATGAAACAAGTGTTGAAAATTAGAACAATACAATTTTCTCCTTTTTAAGAGCTATGAACTTTTGGTTCATTCCCTCTTCCGTCTCTCGTCGTAATTAGGAAGACTTGATGAAAGTTTTTCTAAAAAAACTACTGAGTATATAAAAGAAATTCAATAGATAAATTGGTACAAAGTTTTGCGACTCAAAACATTAATGCACAGCAAAATCACAAAAACTTTAATGCTACATTAAGATATTCAGAGCCACGAACGAGTAATGCTATAAAAATTGCTTACCTTCGTCGGAAGTCGGTGACTTCGTCGAAGTCGGAAGTCGGAAGCTTTGTCGAAGTCAGAAGTCGGAAGTTGAGGTCGGAAGTCGAGGTCGGAAGTCGAGGTCGGAAGTCGCGACTGTGGTTTGGCGTCGGGCGACTGCGAGTGCGAACTGAGGTCTGAGCGAGCTTCAAGCGAAGTGAGATTGAGACTGAGAGGCAGGAGCAGCCGAGGAGAGGGCTTAGGGCACTGGGCAGTGATTAAATTCGGTTCTGGCATAATTCGGTTTTTTATCATCAAACCCGAAAACCGAACCGTATTTTTCGGTTCAACTTAAAAAAAACCAAAATTCGGTTATTTAAGTTGCAAAACAGACCAGAACTGGACCAAATTTTCGGTTCCAGTCCGGTTCTTCGGTCCAATCCGGTTCTTGCTCACCCCTAGAAACACTTGTAGTTTCTCTCAGCAACTCGGCTCCAGATGGCAAACTTACCATGTCTATGGTTAAGGATGCCCTGTTCAATGAGGAAGCCAGGAGAAAGGACATGGGCACAGACCAGACCCATGCCTTTGTCTCAGAGCACCGAGAAAGACAACAGAGAAAACAACAAAGGAGTAGTAGAGGCAAATAGAGAGGCAGAAGCAAGAGCAGGGACAGATCCACTGATGACAAAAAACCTTTATATAAATGTCATCACTGTGGAATAGAGGGTCATATGAAGAAGAATTACTACAAATGGCTAGAGGAGCAAGGCCAGAGCAATTCCCAGTCGAAGAACAAGGGTGGAGAAACGCTAGTCATTATTCCTGGAGATGTAGCGTTTTGTTCAACCCATAATAAGACATGCCTTCACGTCTCAAGAGAAGACACAGAATGGGTGGTAGATACTGCAGCGTCCTACCACGTGACTCCGCACAAGGACTACTTTACAACATATAAAACCGGTAACTTTGGAGCAGTGAAGATGGGAAATTCCAATTCCTCTGGGATTCTAGGAATTGGTGATATCCAGATTAAGACAAGTGTTGGAAGTACAATCACTTTGAAGGATGTCCGACATGTGCCAGATCTTCGACTCAATCTTCTTTCTGGAATAGCCCTTGACAAACAGGGCTATGATAATCATTTCAGCAATGGCACATGGAAGATGTCAAAGGGAGCTCTGATAGTTGCTCGAGGACATATTTGTGGCACGCTGTACAAGACTCATGTGAAGATATGTACAGACAGCCTCAACGTAGCAGAGAAGGAAGGTTTTCAAAATTTGTGGCACCAGAGACTCGGCCACATGAGTGAGAAAGGGTTGTCTACCTTAATAAAGAATGAGTTTATCACTGTTGAAAAAAATGTTGCGCTAGATCTTTGCAAACATTGTCTACTTGGCAAGCAACACAGAGTCTCATTTAATTCCTCTTCCACAAGAAGATCAGAGTTACTCAGTGTGGCACACTCTGACGTTTGCGGTCCCCTGGAGGTTGAATCACTAGGCGAAAACAGATATTTTCTGACATTCATTGATGATGCTTCTCGAAAGGTGTGAGTTTATTTTCTGAAGACGAAGGACCAGGTGTTTGAATACTTTAAAATGTTTCATGTCACGGTAGAACGTGAATTTGGGAAGAAGTTGAAGTGTCTCCAGTCAGATAATGGAGGCGAATACACTTCCAAGGTATTCGATGTGTATTGCAAAACATACGGCATTCGACATGAGAATACGGTCCCTCGCACCCCTCAGCATAACGGTGTAGCTGAAAGAATGAACCAGGCAATCATGGAACGTGTTTGGAGTATGCTCAGTATGGATAAGCTCCCTAAGCCATTCTGAAGAGAAGCAGTCGAGCCGCTTGTTACCTAATCAACAGATCATCATCAGTACTATTGAATTTTGAAGTTCCAGAGAAACTGTGGTCTGCAAAGAATCCATCATACTCTCACTTAAGAGTATTTGGATGTTTAGCATACGCACATGTATCCAAAGAGCTCAGACAAAAGCTCGATGCAAGGATCACTCCATGCATTTTCATTGGCTATGGAGATGAAGAATTCGGATACAGATTATGGGATCCAAAGGAAAAAAAGGTGATTAGAAGTAGGGACGTTGTGTTCCATGTAAGCCAGACAATAGAAGACATTGAAAAGCCCACAATGTCTCAGGAGTCAAATGTTGGTGGTCAAAACTCAGATGTAGCACTAAAACATTTCGAGAGAGACGCTGACATAGTGCCAGAAGACATGCCAGAAGCAAAAGATGAGGAAGAAGGGGTTGTTGAGCAGGGGGAGCCACAACCCGCTCCGCCAGATGTTCCAGAACCATCACAAGGCCCAAATGATGGTGAATCTCTTTAGACTATTCCAGAAGTTCGTAGGTCTAAACGATGATGGATTCTATCTAAAAGATATACAGAATCTGAGTACCTTTTGCTTACTGAAGATGGAGAACCGGAGAGTTTTCAAGAAGCAGTATCTCATAAGAATAAAGAAAAATGGTTGTTAGCAATGAAGGATGAAATGGAATCTCTGCAGAAGAATCATACTTATGAGATTGTAGAACTTCCAAAAGGGAAGAAGATATTTAGAAACAAATGGGTGTTCAAGCTGAAGAAATGTGGCTGCGAAAAAGTGGTGAAATACAAAGCACGATTGGTAGTCAAAGGATTCCAATAGAAGAAGGGAATTGACTTTGATGAGATTTTTTCACCAGTAGTCAAGATGACGTCAATCCGAGTTATACTTGGCTTGGTAGCAAATATGAACTTGGAGCTTGAACAGATGGACGTGAAGACAGCTTTTCTTCACAGAGATCTAAAAGAAGAAATCTATATGGAGCAACCAAAAGGTTTTGAGGTTTCAGGTGATAACCTTATTTGCAAGCTTAAGAAAAGCTTGTATGGTCTGAAGCATGCACCAAGACAATAGTACAAAAAGTTTGACTCGTGCATTGTGAGTCAAGGCTACAAAAAAACTACTGCAAATGAGTGTGTTTACATTCAGAGATTTTCAGACAAGAGTTTTGTTGCACTTCTACTTTATGTAGACGATATTATGATCGTAGGAAAAGATGCAACGAAGATTAGTCAGCTGAAGAATGAACTCTCTAAGTTTTTTGAAATGAAGAACTTGGGACCAGCTCAACAGATTTTGGGAATGCAGATTTTCGAGACAGAAACAACCGACGGTTATGGTTATCTCAGGAGAAGTACATTAAACGAGTGCTCGAGAGGTTCAACATGAACAACGCCAAACCAAAAAGCATTCCACATGCCAATCATTTCAAGTTGAGCAAGAGTGCATGCCCTTCATCCAAGGAAGAGATCGGGAAAATGTCATTAGTACTGTATTCTTCAGCAGTTGGAAGTCTTATGTATGCAATGGTGTGTACAAGACCAGATATTGCTCATGCAGTGGGAATGGTAAGTCGTTTTCTTTCCAACCCCGGGAAGGAGCATTGGGAAGCGGTAAAGTGGATTCTCAAGTACCTAAAGGATACTAGTAAAATATGTCTCTATTACGGGGGAGCTTATCCAATCTTGGAGGGCTATACAGATGCAGATATGGCCGGAGATATTGATAGTAGAAAATCTACTTCAGGATTTATCTATACTTTTGCAGGGGGAGCTGTCTCATGGCTGTCACGACTACAGAAGTGCGTTGCTTTATCCACAACAGAAGCAGAATATATTGCTGCCGTTGAAGCTTGGAAAGAAATGTTGTGGCTAAAGCGATATCTCCAAGAACTTGGAATCAAGCAGAAAGACTACAAGGTACATTGTGACAGTCAAATTGCTCTCAATTTGAGCAAGAACTCCATGTACCATTCTCGTACGAAGCATATTGATATTCGATATCATTGGATACGCGAAGTTATGGATCGACAATTGTTGAGACTAGTTAAGATTCATACGAAGGAGAATCCAGCAGATATGTTGACAAAGATGGTAACTCGAGAAAAGTTAGAGCTATGCAGAGACATAGCTTGGATGCTTGTTTCGGATATGGCTGAAGGGGGAGAATTGAAAAATTCAATTTTAATTTTTCCAACCACAGCCTCCATCTAGAAGATTTCAACGGTTGGTGGCAGCAATAGGAGAAGTCTCCAATTGCTGCTGCAGTTTTTTCTCTCTTGTTTTTCAAGAAAGGTGTGTTGAAGCCTTTCTATAAATAGAGGCTTGAGCATACGGTTTCATTTATCCCCAAAACCAAAAATCTCAAGTAGAGGAAGAGTAGAGAGAGAGGTTTGATAGTTTTTTGTTCATTTGAAAATTGAATTAGATTTTTCTCTCAAATTCAACATGTGATACCCAACAAGAGAGAGGATGGGATAATAAAACAAATGGTAGCATAGTGGAGAAATTCAAAAAAACCAGGGTACCTCTTGGTGAGAAGAAAAGTCAAATGAATCTGCCATGGCCGGCGGAATAGTTGGCGTGGAGGATGGAAATGAGAGAAAAGTGAAGATTCTTGATTTATACATGCTGATTCTTTTGTTCCAAGAGAATTTTCTTTGTTTTGGGTTGCAAAGTCAAATTGGATCTCCTGTTTTTAAGTTTTAATTTCGATTTTTTCTATTTTTTTTTATCACACAATAAAAGTAACATATATGACAACTATGAGCGTATTAATATTCTATTTTTTAAAATAAAAAATTATAAAAACTATTTATTCAGATAATAAATTGTTTTTTTTTATATTTACTTATACTACTCAACTTAAAAATGAGACCCCTTAATGATATATTTATTTTCTACTTCTACACTCTAATCTTACTTCATGACATTCGTTAATTGGCGTAATAAAAAAAATAAATTATAAATAATTAAAATAAAGTATTAATACACTCGTTAATATAAACACGAAATAAAATTAAGCTATAGAATTAGAGGATAATCATAACATTACTCGATAATTATATACTACCCTTAAAACTAGCTTCGCAAAACATATACTAATCAACAACACAACCAATTCAACAAAGCAGGAGATAAGTTCAAAATATGAATATCATGCATGTTTAAATCATCAAACCAAATCAAAAGCTTGAAACTTGACTAAGGTTAAAGAAGAGACCAGACGGTCGGTCTGCACTAACCAATGCCAATCTCACGACATTTTCAGCTCCCTGAGCAGCTGTCATGACCCCAGTTCCACGAGTGATATCAGTTTTGGCGTAGCCGGGGGAGACACAATTGACAAGCATGTTCGGATATTTCCTGGCAATGATTCTGGTGTATGCATTCATGGCTGATTTTGAAAGTTTATATGCAGAAACATGAACAGGCCAACCATTTTCTTTCAAACAGCCTTGCATGAAATGTCCGAGAAACACCTTTATAACTTCGTCCACCCTCTCTTCCGTCAAGTTTTTCTCGTCATTAAGAACCCCTTTTGCCCACTCATTGGGAATGTACTGAAAAAAACAAAAAAAAGTTCAGCAGTTTTCTGGAGTGGGTTTTGTCAATCTTTGCCTAAAGTTAGATCAGTTTTCAAATCTATAACAGGATGTTCCGTACCGACAAATGTCCCAACAAGGATGAAACATTAACGATTCTAGAAGACTCTGATAATTGAAGGAGGGGTGAAAGTGCTTCCACCATTCTTTGAGCTCCATAGTAGTTTATCTGCAGACATTCTTCTGCCAGTTCATAATTCTGGGAAGCTATTTCGCTCCAATCCACTTTGTCTTCACTTGGCTGCACCGGCAAAGACAAACTCGATCTCAAAAATTAGAAGAGTTGGATTAAGATTATGCAAATGGGAAGTTAAGGTACATAGATTAGCTATCATACCCAATCGCCAGCAGCTTCAGATGCTCTCACGATAGCGTCCCCATTGTAAATAATTCCACTAATGCCAGCATTGTTCACCTAAGTGAGAATGTGTTGAGGAAGAAGACAAGAACGCAGAGGAAATTTCAAGGGTATTTCTCATATGAAAACATATTCATGTTTGTAGTTGATAAAAGAATCTAGGAAAAGTTTAATTTAGCCTCCAACGTATGGAGTGAGTAGTCATTTAGTCCATAGCATTTATTTTTAACCCTATCAGACCCTATCGTATACACGGTTTACAATTCAAACCATCTCGTTAAGTTTTTCGTTAAATTTGACACGTACTCTGCACGTGCGCTGCTAAAATCCCAAAATACCTTCATTTCCTCCCGAAATTCCTAAAATAAAAGTTAAATTCACCTTAAAAACATACACTAAACTATCTCTCATTATTTCAATTTGAATTTACGGTAGGGATTTTGGACAAATTTAACTTTTACTTTAAGGATTTCGGGGAGGAAATGAGGGTATTTTAGGGTTTTAACAGCACACGTTCAGAGCACGTGTCAAATTTAACGGAAAATTTAACGGGAGGGTTTGAATTGCAAACGGTGTATACGATAGGGTCTAATTGGGTCAAAAATAAACGTTAGGGACTAAATGACCACTGACCCCATACGTTGGGGGCTAAATTGAACTTTTCCCAAGAATCTATTCCCAAGTGTTCACGAATGAATCGTGAACGTGTCTTAATATAATTGACCTTGTAAGTAAATGATGACATGATAAATGTGAGTCTCGTGGCCGTGTCGTCTGCTAAAAGCAAGTTTAGGGTAATACAATCCTGAGGGGTTAGTGTGTATGAAGTCAAGAGTGTGATCGTGTTGTGGTTTCATGAGAAATAACTCGATGATAAATAACTAACGAACATTACATGGTTGTGTCAACATACTTCACTCTCATGTATGATCAGAGAGGATATATTATACGATGATTGATAGTGATGATATGCTAGATTATTTAGACATGCATTATTCATACTTGTATGTAGTAGAGAGGTCATTGAAGTGGATTATGACTTGGTCAACTAAACAATTTCACTTTGAAGTATTACATTAATCGGTCGAAAATTAGTTATTACAAGGTTCTATGAGAGCCTACGGGTTGCTAGGACGTTTATGTTTCACATCTATTGTTTATGGAGTTTGAAATATGAAAAAATAAAGAATAAAGATGGGAGTGATACCAAAATATCAAGTTTTCCAAACTGGGTCCTGACGAATTCAGCCAAAGAAGCAACGCTGGCAGGATCAGCAACGTCAAGCTGATGAAACAAGACATTATCGGAGATCCCATCCTGTTGCAGGAGCAGTTGAACAGCTTGACGGCCCCTCTCTTCGTGTCTCGCAGTTAGAACTACAGTCACTCCCTTTCCTGCCAACTGCCTGCATATTTCGAAGCCGATGCCTTTGTTAGCTCCTGTAACGACTGCGAACCTGCCAGAGAGAGATGATTGAATAATAAGACAGATGGTAGATAAAGCAGAAGATAAGCAAAACATGGCACCTCTTGGTAAGAAGAAAAGTTGATGAATCTGCCATAGCCAGCGGGATGGTAGGCGGGGGAGGATGGAAATGAGAGGCAAGTGAAGATTTGGGCACAAAATTCTTGATTTATTCCAAGAGAATTTTCTTCGTTTTGGGTTGCAAAGTAAAGTTGGATCTGCTCTTTTTTGGTTTTAATCTGGATTTTTTCTGTATTATGTTTTAATAATAATAAACTTATTTCTCGCTGGGCGTGGTTTGGTGCTTCCGAGTGTGTTCAAGCTCGACAAGATTATTTCAGAGCTCACGGGTACGAAAGGGTCCACATGGATGGACCTTTTCCTACAGAAATGGTTCAAAATTGCTCGAAAGCCGAAGAATTAGCTTTGAACCTTATCCTTCTTTTGATTAGAACCTCCAATAAGTTTGATTATGCTGACTAATACTGTTTTAAATCCACATTAATGTGAGTTTTCTGCTCTTCTTTTGGACATGTTTAGATAACAATTCAACATCATTTGAAAAAAATATCGCATCGAGCATAAGTTAGCGAAATTAACAAAATTTGAGTTCAGGTTGTATGTGGTATAAGAAAATTATTCAAATAAACCGGGATTCTCGTTCGGTTTTCAACGGCTTCTTTTGATGATAGGTAGGATTGAGCGTGAGGAAGACTAGTCACTTTTAAAGTAACATCTAACTAATGGGTGACAAATATTAGCTCCAAACATAAGAGGCTTTATTATTGCTCACATCGATAGTTTATGAAAAAAATAAAGAATAAAGATGACGTGACACCAACATATCAAGTTTTCCAAACTGGGTCCTGACAAATTCACCAGCTTATACAACTAAAAACAAAGAATTTCAAATTGGGGTCAATTTGACATAATTTGTAGGTAGATGATTGCAATAAAAGCCAAGAATTCAAAGAGTGGAGCAGAGGTTAAACTTGAAAAATAAATGAGTTTTTACATCCTCTCAAACTCAGAACAGACATCAGTTGTGAATCTCAACTTGAATAATTGATACAATCCAACGTCAATCTTCTATAAATCAACTTGGAATGCAAATCAAAAGAAGAAAACAGAACTATTTGGGAGTAAAATTTAAGTTATTCGCTTACAGTATGATATTTTTGTAAAATAATGCCACTGGCCACCATGGGAAGGCTGCTTAGCAAAACTGTGCATCGTGAAATGCATCAAACATATCATCAAACAAGTTTTAGTAGCTTTTGCCCCAGTAGCTCCATTTTTTTGCAGGTTTTCCAGAGGCAAAGCATTTAATCCCTACACAATACATTAATCAAACTCCGTATCAAAATTTAGTTTTAGTATAGGAAGACAAACTGATTAAACAGATTCAGCTGCGCATCTGCTTAGCTTCATTATTTTTGCATCGTAATCAAAATTCAAGACATTACAACCATAATGAAAGATAAATAATTTTGGAGAAATATGGGACTTTGGCCAAGAAAAAGATAACAAGAAACTTCCGTTGCAACTATCAAAATCAAAAGAGATCAAACTGGTAATTGCAAGGATGAAGCTTTAATCAATAAGAGATTCGCATTTTAAATGTGAGAGAGGATAATAAAATACAACACAGAGTGAACAAATTAAAATTAAAATTTGTCCAGCTCAATAGTCAGCATATCGTTATTTAAACAGTAAAAATTAAGCTACCTTCTGGCAGTTCTGGCTGTTCAAATGGAGAGCACAAAGTCTTGGCAGCTCCAGTCTCGCCCTTAGTCCTGGTTTTCACATCTTTCTCCACTTCCTAAATAATCAATAAACAAAACTCTACTTGAACAAAGGATGAAACAATGGGAAAGAGAAAAAACGAAGAAAGTTAAATTAACAAATACAAACACCATACTAGATGAAAAATTCATATTGCAATAGTGCTTATAAAAAATGGAGAAATAAATAAGTAAAACTCACTGGAGAAAGAACAATGCAAAAAACATGTCAGTGATCATCTGAGCATCTACACTCTCATGAAAACATGTCTAGAAACATTACATAAATACACATATAGTGATTTGTTTGATTTTAGTGTTATGTTAGTTTAGTTGAATTGTATCGATAACCAAGTACCCAATTATTAACTATCACGTGAACAAGAAATCACTGGCAAATTGAATGTAATGTATCCACTGCAATCCAGCAATGATTCGTCAATAACTTATGAAAAGGTATGCAATTTCATCCCTGTTTGTGAAACCAAATGTCATAAAATTGTGTATGAACTGACAATTAATTAAAGAGAACATAACTGTGTAAGAAAAGATGCAGAAATACCTCTTCATCACACCATGGAGCTAATATCATTTTCCTTTGGCCAAGTGCTTCAACAAATTCCTCCCAGGTGTGAATCACCTGGATACAAGCATCGCGATGTTCTTTTGCTTTATCAAACAAGTTTTGCTGAATAGTATCTAGCATTTCTTTAACTTGCTCAACCAAACTGCTTTGTGGTATGTCTTTCTTCGCTGCATTGTCACGGCGAACAACACGTACCTGTTAGTAGAGATGAGAAGAGACAGAAAGCCGATTAAAGATCAGAGCAAAAAAAAAAATTCTACATGCGTAGAGATGGGTACCAAGTATTAACAAAAATCACAGCTTAATTATTGACCTGATTATTTGCAAAATCTTTGGGTCCAATTTCAATTCTTAGTGGAACACCTTTCATTTCCCAATGTGAATACTTCCAGCCAGGAGAGTAATTATCCCTGAAGTCTGCCTCAGCACGAATGCCTGCCTCAGATAAAATATCTACGGTGGCAGAACAAGCATCAAAAATTCCTTGAGTGTTTGCATCCTTGTAAGGGACAGGAATAACTATAACTTGAACTGATGCAACTTTAGGAGGCAGAACCAATCCTTTATCATCTCCATGAACCATCACCATCACACCTATCTGTAAAATTTTAGCAAAACTCAGAGGAATTATGGAACAAATTCAAATACCATAGCTAACAAATTTACTGTTTAAACATAAGATGAATATTTTCCGGCCGTTTCTCTCATGAAAATGTACATAACTTGACTAAAGAAGAAATTTATGTTTCTGAAAATTTACCGTGCGGGTGCTATAGGCCCATGAGTTTTGCCAGACCATACCCCTCTCCCCTTTCTCATTTTCAAAGTTTATTTCAAACATTTTTGCGAAATTCTGACCCAGACAATGTGAAGTTGCACCTTGAATTCCACGCCCCGTGTTGGGAACAAATGCCTAGTAATTATTATACATGTAGATATTATAAAAAAAATGGCTATTTAAAAAGACATTAGTACAAACAAGAAAATGAACCATATGCTGTTATGCATCAGTCCATATACACCTCAACACTTGTCGTGTACAGTCCACCTGCAAACTTCTCCAATTCACTTTTCTTGCCTTTTATAACAGGAATTGCCAAGTATTCTTCATATATGCGTCTGTAAAGTTCCAGAATCTCAAGAACCTAATGATGTTAAAAATCATATTCAAACATACAAATAAATGATTAGAGTCCGGACAGAAAAATAAAATAACCACTAATCAAGAAAACAAAATGACATGAATTTCCTTCAAGAAAATACCAAAAACTCCCAAAATCATAGTGAACTTCTTTCTATTCTATATTTAGACCAGTTAATGCTAATTAAATATATGACCTTCCATACAAAAAATATGCACCACAGGGGCGACCGTTAACTGAAAGAATAAAAAAAGAATAAGAATAGAAAGAACCACTCATAACATCACATTTATAACACCCGCAGATGAACATTCTTTGCATGAAAATCATTACTTGCTTAGTATATGATAAAACTACATAAATGGTACAACGGGCACCTTTTCAATAATGACTTAACTAAACATTTTACAACTCAAAGCCAATTGTTACATTCCCTTTTCCAACGTCAAACAAACAAAAAAACAAAAAGTAAACTTTAAAAGGTACCTCTTGGTCTGCCTCTGCCTTCGTTGCAAAAGCAGTATGCCCTTCCTGCCAAAGAAACTCACGACTCCTGCAGTCAAAAGTACTTAAAATTTGGTCACAAGTTCCTTAAGAAAACAATACAGATACTTAACACTATTTGACACACTTTAAAGCCGATCATATTTGTAAGGTAAGAATTTTTAACTTAGACTAATAAAATAAACCTATCTTAATTTCCACATTATTCAAGGGGAGGGGGAACAAACAACCAAATGAACACATTAAAATACCTGATAAACGGTGTGGGATGGCTGAACTCCCATCTCACAACATTGCACCATTGGTTAAGTTTCAGAGGCAAGTCTCGGTGTCCCCTTATCCACTTTGAGTAGTATGGATACATAACTGTTTCACTAGTTGGCCGAATAGCAATGGGTACTTCAAGCTCTGATTCCCCCGATTTTGTAACCCAAGCGACCTGTCAAACAATTTTTCAAAGAGGTGAACTTTTCATGAAGGTATTTGACATCAACTACGACTATATCAAACACCATTGAAAGCTTTTGTAGATCATGCATTTAAACAAAAAACAATACATGTCAAGATAACAGTGTAAAGACAAGAACCAATCAAAAGACAATACTTCTGTCAGTCCCCGGACTTTCCGATTGACACAAGTCATCATTTATTAGATTCATCAGAGGTTAAATTTGTACAAGGAATATGGCATAGAGAAATAGAGAGATGGAGTTGAGCAATAGACATTATACAGCAATATGTATTGTTTGCTAGTTTCTAATGGCAAGGGCAAGTTAATGAAAGTGACAGCACAAGGACTTAACCCATTTAAGTAAAGAATATTCCTTTAAATTAAATAGAAATAAATCTTCTTCCTCCAGATCAAAAGATCCTCGAACCTCACCTCAGGAGCAAAACCCTCCACGTGATCCTTCTCTTTCTGTAAGACTGTAGGAGAGACAAAAAGTGGAAAGTAGCAGTTCTTGATTTTCATTTTTTTAATTTCTGCATCAAAGAATATCTGTATAACAGTATTAAACTTATTAATGGCCATCGCAAAGGATGAAAAGAAGAGAGAAATTTAGAACATAAAACAGTACAATCGCGATTAACCACAATGGATGTAGTTCACACATCCGCTAAAGCTTATCATTCTATTTAAAACTGCAAAATAATTATTTACATAAAAAAAATAATAAGCAAATTATAGGGTGAATACGTCCATATCCATTTCATACATCAATATACTTTTCTTTCCAGATAAAAAAAATAGGTGAACATTTGTAAAATTACTAAAATGAGGATATTGAAGAATCTCAAACTAACCTGCATAATCTCCCAGATTGAGATTGCCCAAGGCCTCAATATGTAACAGCCAGAAATATCATAATACTCAATCATTTCGCTGTTTACAACTACCTGAAGCCATAAATATTGGTGAAATGTGATAACTGCGTGACAAAAAATGAAAGCTCTCTCACGATTATTAGAATATGTTAGTGATGGAAATTCAGCAAGTTAAAAATGTCCAAAAAAACTAACTGTTACAGTTTTAGAAGTAACAAACTAGGAACTTTAGGGGAAAAAACGTAGATACAATGCAAGCATAGTAAACAATAATGCAAAATGAAAGAATGAAATTGAAAAAAATTACAGCACCTCCGAATACCACTCCCCAAAGTTCCCATCCTTCTTATTGGTGAGCCCTAACCCAGTTTCTTTCTTCAACTCCTTTTTTTTCCCGCCTGCAAAGTCAATTACAAGATGTCATATTGAGAATATGCAATCAGCCATAAATCAGTAAAATGAAAAAAGGAAAAAAAATGCAACATCTGCGGCAATTAAACAAAAAAAAAAACAAGGAAATAGGAAAAAATCATATTAAAATAAGTTTAAATACGTACCTGCACTAGCATTAGCCGAAGACTTTCCAGCCCCAGTAGCACCAGCCATAGTCTTTACGGCTTGTTCCTGATTAAAACAGACCCAAATAAATTTTATTTCAAAACACACGTCCTCATCATTGTAAAATAGAATAACGAATGCTTCATAATGATTTCTAACAATAAAAATCATGCACTGATACATAGTACAAAATCAAAATTAACAAGCATTATTCTGTCATTATTGAACGCAAACCACAAAAAGAAACCAAAATTGCAAAATTAAGTATCACAAAAAAACAATGCCACAACACTAAATTTGCACAACTGTTTATCTGAAATGGAAAATGGAATCAAACCATAATTGCTATGTTTTAACACATCAATTATTTTTTTAGAAAAATTGAAGACCCATGAAGCCCTCCCCGGAGGTCAATCCACGACCATCGCACTGGTCGTTAGATTGAGCGTCAGGTGAACAGCTCACTACACTCTACAAGGAAAATCCGAACATCTCAAAGAATGGCGAATACTAGGATTGTCGGAAGCAACAAAATTCAACCTACCAATGACCAAACTTCGTTCTTCTGTGCTCAAAATAAAATAATGATTCAACAAAACAAGATTGCATAAAATAAAACTAGGTACTGGCCGGAAGAGATGGTAGATCGAGGAGAGAAAGCCGCCGGAGGAGAGCAGAAAAAGAAAGACAAAAGGAGCTCAGGGAACAGAACCAATAAGCATTACCACACTAGGGTTTTTCAATGTAAATTGCAGTTTAAGCCAAGGATATAATGGTAACAGTCGAGTTAGGTTTCGCAGTGAAAATATTATTGGGAGGATAATACTTTAAATTTTTTTTTTTTAATATTCAATTTAAATCTTGAAGTACGAGGGTATTGAACAAAAACTACCTTAAGATAAAATTTTGAATGATCTAAATTTCGAAGTATGAAAAATATTTGATTTAAATTATGTCGGTCTCCTGTGTTTAAAAATTAGGGGGCCGATCTCCAACATTAGGGGTTGTTCTTCGATATCGAATTTTTTTGAAATTTTTACCACATATTCAGTATATCATTAGAAGTAGGGGTGAGTAGGACCGGACCGAGGACCGAGAACCTGACCGGACCACCAGTTTTGGTCCGGTTTTGGTCCTAAAAATAGAATTCCCGTGGAAAATGGTCCGGTTCTCGGTCCATGACCAAAATTTCCCGAAATCTCAGACCGGACCGAAACTTTAATACAATAGTCATTTTAAGGTTCGGCTGAATGGGGAATAAGGTTGAGAGTTTTAGTTTTCTACAAATCCCAAAACTTCAATTTCTCTTCTCTCTGTAATTTAACATTTGTAGTTTTTTAATTCTTTGTAGGAAATAGTTTGATTGTATATAACCTGTTTTTAGAGAAAATTTTAATTTTTTTTATTGTAATTTACTGTAAAAAAATTTGGTGGGAGGAACCGGGACCGGACCAAAAATTTTGGTCCGGTTCTGGGATTAGGGAAAAAAATCCCGAATTCTTTGGTCCGGTCCGATTCCGGCTCGAAACCAGACCGCACCGGACCATGCTCACCCCTAATTAGAAGACAATATGGAAGTTGTTTTGATTTTTCAACAATTGTACAATTAAATCGTACAAGTGTTCAAAATTCACGAAATTTTTCAAATTATCTTTCCATGATATAGTGAACATGTGATAATAATTTTTAAAAAATTGATATCGTTTGGCTATCTCAAGAATCAGATATCATTTGGCTATTTAAAAAAATCATAAATTAGAATATTGTTTAAAACAATTCATAGTGACTATATCAAAAAAAACATACAATACGATATTAAATTTTCTTAAAATTTGTATGATATGTTCAACATATCATGAAATATATACTACTACGAAAAAGTTTCATAATTTGTTAACACTTTAAAGTGTTGAAAAATCACTAAACCTTCTAGATTATTTTATAATGATACGTTGAACATGTGGTAAAATTTTTAAAAGAATCCAATATCATATCAGGGTCACCACCCCAGATCTCATTTAAACGTGTCAAATGAGATCTGATGGAGAACGACCCGATCCCGATGTTGGAGATTGGCCCCCCAATCTTTGAGAACGGGCCGACATGATTTAAATCAAATATTTTTGATACCGTGAAGTTTAAATTTCCGAAATTTTACTTTAAAATATGTTTAGTCTTTTAAAGATTCTTTGATCTTCAAAGTTTGACGATCTCCGCTCGGCAAGTCTCCAAGTTCAGTCTGCCCACTAGAGAATCACCGATCAACGGAAGTGGTCGTCTCCCACACGGCCCGTCCTCCATTGACGTCTGAGGAGAAGCTCTCATTCACACTCAGTCTGAATGTGAACGCATCCAGATAGCGGTCGTCAACTATTGTTAGATTTAAAAATGGAAAATCGAGGGTGGAGAATGAAAGCTAGTTCTGGGAAGGAAGAGAAAATGGCGGGAGGATCTTCTTCCCTGCTTTGCGCTTCGCTTGAAAGGGTCAAACCTAGCCACCCCTGGTTTCACTCAATGACAGTGAATTACATCCTGAATTAGAGCATTACCTTTCATCTTTTGCTCTATCTATGTGTCTGCATTTGCTAAAATCTACTTTTCGAAAATGAAAGAACAGCCATTCAAATCTGGTATAAATCAGATTTGTCTGAATAAATCAGAGACTTTTCTTCGGTCCCATCGAATGGTTTTGGTGCTTTCTGATTCGGCCTTGCATTTCCAGAAAGCCTGATTCAGATTTTCTCCTCGTACATCAGAAAGGTCCTTCGTTGGAGAGAAAACCTAAAAAACAAAAAATGGCATTCACAGGGACTCTGGATAAATGCAAGGTCTGTGACAAGATTGTCTACGTTGTCGATTTCTTGTCTCTTGAAGGAGTTCCTTACCATAAGTCTTGCTTCAAATGCAGCCACTGCAAAGGGACTCTCTCGGTATTTTCGCCACCCCCTTTCCCTTGAATTCTTTGTTGAATGTATGTTATTGTTGTGAATGAAAATCAAAATCGATGGAAAATCACAGATGAACAGCTACTCTTCCATGGATGGCGTCCTCTATTGCAGGATTCATTTTGAGCAACTCTTCAAGGAATCTGGCAATTTCAGCAAGAATTTCCATACATGTAAGAAAAGTTTTCAGCCAATGCTGTATATTTTTTATCTTCTGTTTTCTCTTTGCTGATCTTTCTGTGTTCCTTTTTTTCTGCAAAATATAGCAGCAAAGTCTTCTGATAGACAAAATGACCTGGTATATTCTTCTCTTCCTCCCCATCTTCTCCAGACTAGTTTCTAGGCTCTGCATTCTCAAAAATATCTTATAATTCAATTGGAAATTTTTAGAATTTCTGCATTTTTCAAGCTTCTTTTGAAGAAAATTTCTTTTATTTTTTGCAGGCGAGGGCACCAAGCAAACTCTCTTCCTTATTCAGTGGAACTCAGGACAAATGTGCTACCTGTTCCAAAACAGTCTACCCATTGGAGAAGGTTTTGATTTGCAAATCTTATCTCCATTTTTAACTTTTCTTTTTAAGACATATTGTGTTATAAGTTGGAAATTGTCTGTCTTCGTATGAAAACATTCCCGATAGATCACGAAGAACAAAGTTGCGTCTTTTCGAAGATTTTAATGAAACATTAGCTGATAGAACCAGATTTTCTGACACAGAATGAAAAATAGAAAGATTTTTACAGCTCTCTGCCTTCTTGCTGTCGCTTGATCTCATTTATCTTGATCATTTGTTCTTGAATGATGAATTCGTTTTCCTTCTGTCGAGTTTCATTTAATGTTTCTACAAAAAGATGAGCAATTAGCTAATCATTTCTGTTCTGTTCGACTAGAGTAAAACTCGATAATAATGAATCGAATTTACTCGTTTATGCATACTAGATCCCTGGTAGATTAAAGGGTTGTTAATGTTGTTTGTTTTGGAAAAATTGAAATTAGGTGAGTCTTGAGGGAGAATGTTACCACAAGACATGCTTTAGATGTGCTCATGGCGGCTGTCCATTGACACATTCATCCTATGCTGCTCTCGATGGAGTTCTCTACTGCAAACACCATTTTGCCCAGCTTTTCATGGAGAAAGGAAATTACACCCACGTCCTAAAGGCGGCCGCCCACCGTAAAAACGCCACTCCGCCGCCGGAACCAGCTGAACTAGAAGCGGAGCCTGAGGATTCGGAGAGCCAGAAGCAAGAGCAGTCTTGAAAAGTCCACCTTCTTTTCCTCCTCCTCCATTTTCCTCTTGTTTGCAGTCATCTTCTTCCCCCCTTATGTGTACTCGAGTTTTCACTGTTTCCATGCTCATCAGAACCACATTTTTTTTCTGTCATTTTTTCAACTGAAGAAAATGGATAAACATCTGCTTTCCGGTCTTTCCTTTTTCTGTTTGGTTACTCGGAAAATGACGAGAAAAATTCTAAATTTTCAACTTTTTCTCTTAGTCGAACGGTGTATGAGGCAACGTATGAACGTATTATAATACAGTAGATCGCGTTGATTCATTCCATTTTTATTGGGAAAATTACCAATTTCATCTGCCAACTTTCAAGTTTTTTCAATTCCAACCACAAACTAATTTTTTTAACAATCAAAACCACAAAGTATCGAAAATGTAACAAAAACGACTACGCCGGACGGACACAAAAAAACACCGTCCGTCCGGACACTGTTCAAGTCAACAGTACCCGATTTCGTTCGTTTTTCTCTGTTTTATAAATTAATTTTTAAAAAATACTAAACGATATTGGATTTACTTAAAATTTTTATCACATATTCCCAACGTTATGAGAAGATAATCTGAAAAATTTTGTGATTTTATCCGCTCCGATGTTCTAATTTTGCACTCATCTCTTATTCACGTGGCAGTAGAGTAATTATGAGAGAATATTATGAGCGTCCCGGTGCTGAACTAAAACTTACAGCTTGTGGGTCGACCTCGGGTCCAAAGCCTGCATACCCGACTTCGAACCACCCACATTTGGGTGAGCTCGGCCGAGTCTGGATCTCGGTCCACTACAAAGCTGGTCGGGCCCAATCAAGAACTTGTTTCAAGCGGGCTGGACAGATCTGACCAGGGCTTTGTTTTTATGAGTCGGACCGACAAGCCCGACTGAACGATGACTTGAATTTTCTCCAATTAAGGCTCATGAGTCATGGACGGGGCGGGGCTTGACGAACAGGTGAATTCCCGGAGCTTCGTCAAACACTTCACTTCCATTCCTCACTCACCGACACCTGTCGCTGCACTGCTCGAATTCTCCATTTTTTTGTCTATCTGAACCTTTTATCTCCGCCATTGAAGTGAATCTTTGCTTTTCCTTCAAGTTTTTGAACTCTTTCATCTCTATTCTCTCTAGATTTCGGTTTCTGCGAGTCTGGTTGCCTGCTTGTTTTAGATAAAGCCACGAAGAGGTAAATTGGATCATTTATTCTGATCGGGTTGTTACTCGATGGGAACTGGAACGTGTCTTAAAGTTGTGCTACAGCTACCGCGTTCTCATCGTGGAGATATGCACAAGAGGTTAGCACAGTTTTATTTGGTTAGTGCTTAGCTAATCCACTTGCTCATCTATATTTTGTTCTTTGATCGGAAGTAATGGTTTTTTTTTCCATCATACTTTTGGCTTCACTTGATTGATTTAGCTCTATCCAATGTTGTAGCTACTGCGGATATTGGCTGTTGATCGCTTGGTTTAAAGTCATAATGATATAATCTTCTTTGCAATTCAAGTCTGTTTACTTGCTATTTGGTGGTCCATTCTCGCTGTTGTTGAATATTACTTTCTTTTTGTGTCCTGAATAATTTTTTTGATGATTTTGAGTATGGCTGTGAAGTATAATCTTTTGCTTTAGTCTTTATAATTTGCTGAAAAAAAGATTGCTGATGAAGTTTGTCTGGCAAAGTTCTTCTTGGTACTTCTAATCTAATTTATAGTGCTCTATTACTATGAATGAAGCAGGAAGAATGCGAATTTCTTGAGTCCACGTGCTTCTGTACTGCCTAATTTTCATCTGCCAATGCGTAGTTTTGAAGTTAAAAATCGGTGAGCTTCTAAATTTCTTGGTTTTAGTACCCATTTTTCATTCTGATTCTTATCCTGATTCTGTTTGATGAAATAAGCCTTGTTTGGTGTTGCTTAAAATCATTTTAGGAAACTATATTAAGTGTGGAAGTTACATTTATATTGTGCTGGCAGATTTGTGCATGCTTATTCTGATTAGATACTCTCTGCCAAGTGCTAAGATGGTGGATTGAGTGGAGATCGCATATGTCACAGACTCAGAAATGCATACAGTTTTATTTGAATTCGTTCATAAATTATTGTGAATATTCTTCTTTTATTTCCAGAACATCAGCAGAGGAAATTAAGTCTCTTAGATTGATCACCGCCATCAAAACACCATATCTTCCAGACGGAAGATTTGATCTTGAGGCATATGACTCCTTGGTGCATATGCAGATTGAAAGTGGAGCTGAAGGCGTGATTATTGGTGGTACGACAGGTGAAGGTCAGTTGATGAGTTGGGATGAACATATAATGCTTATTGGGCACACTGTCAATTGTTTTGGAGGGTCAATCAAGGTCATAGGGAACACTGGAAGCAATTCCACAAGAGAAGCAATTCACGCTACGGAGCAAGGTTTTGCTGTCGGCATGCATGCAGCCCTGCACATCAATCCATATTATGGAAAAACCTCAGTTGACGGGATGGTTTCTCACTTTGAAAGTGTGCTTTGTATGGGTCCTACTATTTTATACAATGTACCAGCTCGAACCGGCCAAGACATTCCCACTCGCGTTGTACATGCAGTTGCTGGGAGTGCTAACTTGGCTGGTGTAAAAGAATGTGTCGGAAATGATCGTATTGAGCAGTACACAAACAAGGGAATCGTGGTCTGGAGTGGGAATGATGACCAGTGCCATGATGCCAGGTGGAACCATGGAGCTGCCGGAGTTTTATCCACTACTAGTAACTTGGTTCCTGGTTTGATGAGAGACTTAATGTTTGGGGGTAAAAATCCTTCCCTCAATGCCAAGCTAATTCCTCTTATGGAGTGGCTTTTTCATGAGCCCAACCCCATTGGTTTGAACACTGCTCTTGCTCAACTCGGGGTTGTGAGACCCGTTTTTCGGCTGCCATATGTACCTCTCCCATTAGCAAAGAGGCTTGAATTTGTCAATCTGGTTAAAGACATTGGCCGCCAGCATTTTGTGGGCGATAAAGATGTTGAGGTACTAGATAATGATGATTTCATTTTAGTGGGAAGATATTAGCGTTTCTTCTTCTTTTCTGCTGTTACCTTCTGCAAATTTCATCACCTTGTGTTGAAATAAAGTGGTACCCTTGGATATATGTCGAATTATTAGGTTGAGTTTAATCTTTGGCCTTGGTGTTATGAAACTCGATTGTATTCTCGTGTACTAAAACATCTTACGTGAAATTTGTGTATTGTATTTGTTATTTTTAGGCAAGATTTACGTTCTCTAATCCTCAGATCTTTAATGATAATCACAACAAAGAAATAAAATGCAGAAAATAGAAAAGAAAGAAGACAATCAGATTTACGTGGTTCGGTTGTCACTAACGACAACCTACATCCACGGCAACTCGATGCGAGCTCGAAATGCACTATCAACCTCAAAAGTTACAGCTATAGTCCTCGGATTTCACAAATACTTCATCAAGAATTCTCAAAGAATACACAATCGCATCACTCGCTCCTCAACCAGGAAAGGAAATAGACATACACTAAATCCTGATGATCAAGATGATCACCGCGCACAACGATCGATCAAAGTCTCAGAGAACTCAGCATTGGCAGAGAAGAATCGCCAAGAAAGAAGATGAAGAAACCTTAGGGAGAACTGCTGTCTTATGAAAGAAAAATGCTCTCTGTTTTTTTACTTCTCGCTTCTTTCATGAAAATTAAAAGAATAGTAACTTACATAAAGTGAAGTGGGTAGGTTTTAAACAACTGGGTCATGGGCCAGGTTAAATCCACATCCAGCAATATGGTTTGGGCTGAGGATCCAGCCAACAGCAATAAAACCCAACTGCTTCACCTTCCAACAAACTCCACCTTGAAGCAAGTCCTATAAAATATCATCCGTATCTAGTGCACTTCGCTGGCTGTCAAGCATCTTCATCGCTGCAATTTTGATGCCTAAAGATTATCCAAGCCCCAACAAGTCCAAACAATGTCTGAACATGGAAACAGGGACAATCTTGGTACCAAAATCGGAAGGATTATCCTTAGAGGAAACCTTCTGTAACTTCACAGTACCTGCATCAACAACATGTCTCACATAATGGTATTTAATATCAATATGCTTAGTCCTATCATGGTATACAGGATTTTTACTCAAGTAAATAGCACTCTGTGAATCACACCAAATAACAGGAATATCACAAACAAGTTTAGCTTCAGAAAGTAAACCAGATAACCAAATAGCTTCCTTACAACAATCACACAACGCTACATATTCAGCTTCAGTAGTTGAAAGAGCAACTAAAGGTTGTTTTTGTGATTTCCAAGATATGCAATTACTACCAAGAGTAAAAAAGAAAGCAGTAGTAGATTTTCTTTTATCTCTATCACCACCAAAATCAGCATCTACATAACCATTCAAAGAAAACACATTTGATTTTTTGTATATCAATCCTATAGAACTATATGCATTTACATAATTCAAAACCCATTTTAAAGCATTCAAATGTTCAATCCCTGGATTAGACATGAATCTAGATAATAAAGATATAGCATATGACAAGTCAGGTCTAGTACTAATCATAGAGTACATGAGTGAACCAATAACATTTGCATATGGTTTATCTAACATTTTCATTGATTCAGTAGAATTTTTAGGTGATTGACCTTTATGCAAAATAAAATGATTTGCAAGAGGCATATGAACAGGTTTTGAATCTTTATTACCAAAATTAGAGATTACCTTTTCCAAGTATGACTGTTGATGCAATTTTAACATGTTACTTTTCTTATCTCTCACAATATGCACACCAAGAATCTTTTTCGCACTTCCTAAATCTTTCATATCAAATTCAAAATTTAAAGAGGCTTTCAGATCATATATAAGAGACATGGATTTGCAAATAAGTAACATATCATCAACATATAATAGCAAGAATATAGGCACATTATTCACAGTTTTAAAATAAAAACAGCTATCATAACTACTTTTAGAGAAGCCAATACTCAAAACAAATGAATCAAAACGTTTGTACCACTGCTTAGGAGATTGTTTCAAACCATAAAGCGATTTATGTAACAAACAGACCCTATCAGGATATTTTTTATCACTAAAACCCTCAGGTTGTGCCATCACAATATACTCCTCTAACTCCCCATGAAGAAATGCAGTGGTGACATCTAATTGCTCTAACTCAAGGTCAAACTGGACTACATATGCTAACATAATGCGAATGGTTTTAAACTTAACTACAGGAGAGAAAATCTCATCATAGTCTATCCCTTCCTTTTGGGTGTACCCTTTAGCCACTAACCTAGCTTTGAACTGATGAGGTTCATTTTGGTTTACCCCTTCGTTAAGTTTAAACAACCACTTACATTGAACAACCTTTTTATCCTTAGGTTTATCTATTAAAGTCCAAG
The DNA here is from genome assembly GCA_022432975.1 of Begonia masoniana. Taxonomy (NCBI): domain Eukaryota; kingdom Viridiplantae; phylum Streptophyta; class Magnoliopsida; order Cucurbitales; family Begoniaceae; genus Begonia; species Begonia masoniana. The sequence continues at coordinate 53,167,528 of CM039503.1, forward strand.
TTTTATTCATTTTAAGTGAATCTATCTCAGATTTCATAGCAATTAACCATTTTATCTTTATCTTTAGATCTAACAGCTTCACTATAGGAACTAGGCTCTACCGATTGGATATTATGAGCCACAACCAAAGCTGTAAACACAAGATCAGCATAGGAATACCTCATATTAGGTCTCCTAACTCTAGGTTCACTATCCCTAATCAATTGATAGTCAGCCAATTCACTTTGAATGGCTTCCTGGACCTCCTCATTATGATCTACATGATCCTCCACCTCCATAGATGGATGGGCAAGTTCAGACTCTCTCTCAATACTAGGGACTTGATGATCAACAACCACTTGCTGAGTATTTTCACTAACCTCACTAATTTCACCATGAATCTCCACCTCAAAAGGTGTAGGCTCAATGATAAGTGTGTATTTTACATACTTATTTATACCTTTTTATACTTGAGTTGATAAGTTTTTCTCAAGTGTTTTAAATGAATTTGATATATTTTGTGCAAGTGTGCAGATATTATATTTAAAACAGGCGGCGGTAAAAGAGGTGAAAAAAAAGAATTAAAATTTAAAGTTAAAGAAGAGGCGATCGATCTCTATGTTATCCAGAAATCGATCGCCATGCATAAAGAGAAGGAAGTTTGAAAGCAGCAGAGATCAATCTCCAATCTCCATAAAGAAAGCAGCGATCGATCTCTGCACTTGCCAGAGATCGATCGCCACACAAGACTACACAAAATGTGTTTGTAAACAAACAGCAAGCGATCGATCTTTGTAGATTGGCAGAGATCGATCGCCATGCATAACAAGACCGAAGAAGAAGTGATTCAGCAACTGATTACTATACACAGAAAGAAGCAGCGATCGATCTCTATGAAATTCCAGAGATCGATCGCCACATATTTGAAGATCGATACACAAGACATGTTTGCAAATAAAGAGATGCCGCGATCGATCTCTAGATTCTGGCAGAGATCGATCGCTGATCAAAATTCTTAATATGGAAAGAGGACGTGTTTTAATCCGAGCCGTTTATCTTAAGTCAGAATTAATCTCACCCATTGATCGGCTGAAAAACCACATTAAAAACCTAGAGCAGACCTAAATTGAAGGGGGATCCTGGAGGCGGCGACAGAGAACAATTAGGCGGGGATCTGGGAGCGGCAGCAGCGAGTTTTGGCGACAGAGAAGTTTCAGCAGAGAGCTATTCTGGCGACGACGACTTGATTAACAACATAGTTTATTCTTCTATTTTTTTTACCTTTATTATTTAATCATGCAATTATACATCTTTAATATAGTTTGTCTTTCAATTATGAACTAAACTTTTATTCTAGGATTCCGAAGTAGCTTTTGTTATGAATATTTATTTTTCTTAGTTCAATTATTTAATTTATGTTCTTGATCTGTGTTGAGTAATCTGTTTCTGAAATAATACTTAGGTTTGCCTGATCACCAAAACTAAGAATTTTAGGGTTAATTCGGGATGCGAGAGCGGAGAATTTAACCGTGCACTGAACAGATTACCTTAAAAAGGATCCTAGACTAGAGATAGTTAGGGCGTTTGAGTGGTATTATAATTTCTTGTTCCTAATGTGTTTAATTAATTCTCAGGATTAGAGACCGAGAGGTAATAATTCGTTAATTGAATAAATTTATCCTTGCTCGAGAGAGATTGATAAATATTTTTGTGAAATTGCCATCAACACATTGGAATAGAAATTAAAGATTTGAATTAGGTTAAATAAATAGGATTAGCTAAGTGAAATCGGAACCCTAGGTTTTTCCCATTATAAAATCTTAATCATTTAATTTTTGCAATTGCTATTTAATTTACTAATTAATTTAAATTGAATTAATTTTAGTTTAAAAATCAAAATTACCAACTTTATTATTTCTTTTCAAATTAAGCTAAAAATTAAATATTCATTATTTAACACAATTATTCCTCGTGGGATCGACACTCGTACTTTTATATACACTTTATTACTTCTGCGACACGTGCACTTGCGTAGTACGATTTTTCGCAACAAGTATTTTCACTAACCTCACTAATTTCACCATGAATCTCCACCTCAAAAGGTATAGGCTCAACACGAATCGGATCTACAGGATCTGCTCTAGGGATGTTGTTGACTTCCTTACAAGGAAAACTATCCTCATTGAAAATTACATCACGACTCACAAGAATTTTTATCCCCCTAGACTCTCTATCCCACAATCTATAACCCTTAGTACCATGTTGCTGCTGATATCCTAGAAAGACACACTTGGTAGACCTAGGATCTAATTTACCCTCTTTGGAATGAGCATACGATGCACATCCAAAGATCCTAAGGTTACTAAGATCAGGCTTCCTATTGGACCACAACTCTATATGGCTTTTGAAATCAATAGAACTATTTGGGCTTCTATTAACAAGATAAGTGGCTGTACTTAAAGCTTCCCCCCAAAACCCTTTAGGTAGCCCAGACGTGAACAAAAGACACCTAACTTTTTCTAGGAGGGTTCGGTTCATCCTCTCAGTCACTCCATTCTGTTGAGGTGTATTTCTAACCGTTTTATGTCTAAGGACGCCACTATCTTTACATACTTTATCAAACTCAAAATTGCAAAACTCAAGTCCATTGTCAGTTCTCAAACCCTTAAGCTTACACCCGGTTTGGTTCTCTTCCATGGTTTTCCACTCTCTAAATCTATCTAGGGCCTCATTCTTAGTTCTAAGCAAGAAAGTCCACACATATCGAGTAAAATCATCAACAATGCATAAAAAATAACGATTATTTCCATGAGTTGCATGTTGTTCAGGACCCCAAAGATCCGCATGAACATATTCTAACTTATTCTTAGATAAATGAATACCCTTATCAAAATTTAGTCTATGTTGTTTGCCAAAAACACACATTTCACAAAAAGACAGATCTGAAATAGGTTTCTTACCAAGCATACCTTTGCCGTGAAGCACCTTTAGGCCCTTATGACTCATGTGGCCGAGTTTAAGATGTCATTTTTCAGTATCTGCATGGTCAGTACTTAAGGAAACATGGTTTACATTAGCACAAATATGAGAACCATGAAGAATATATAAACCAGAAAGTTTAGAAGCAGACAATACAAGTTTGCTACCCTTATACACATTCATATTAGTTTTTTCAGCCCTATAACTACAACCAATATCAGCTAAGGTACCAAGAGAAATCAGATTTCTTTTTAATTCAGGAATATACCTAACATTTGTTAATTTTACTTTCTTGTTATCATGTAAACATAGAATCACATCACCCATTCCTTTTACTTCACAAGGTTGATTATTTCCCATGTAAACAGTTTCAGAACAAGTTTCACTAAAATTAACAAGACATGATTTATTAAGAGTCATATGAAAAGAGCAACCTGAATCTAGAATCCAACGGTCATCACAAGGAATATCAGAAACATTAAGTACTTCAAACAAATTAGAATCAGAACCTAGCATGCACACTACATTATTTTCATTTTTATCTTTATTCTTTTGTTCTTCTAAGTACTTATAACATTGTTTTATTAAATGTCCTTTTTTCCCACAATGATGACAGCTCCTAGTTTCTTTCTTTTTCTTTTTATTGTTATCTTTTTTATTCTTATTTTCTTTCCTTTTGTTATTATTGTCAAAGCTATTATTCCCTTTAACAAACAAGTTATTTCTAGTACGCTTCATTTGATTAAGCTCAAGCTCTCTAGCTTTAAGGCCCGAGATCACTAAATCCAATTGAGGTACTATTTCAGTTTATTGAAGTGAGTCTTTAACAACTTTATAACGTTCAGGTAATGAATTTAAAAGGATCATTGCAAGACTAGCATCATCTAAGTTTTGTTTTGTTCCTTTTAAAGACAGTGTTAATTTTAAAAACTCATCTAGATTTTCATCTAAAGATTTATTGTTATCCATTTTATAAGAAAACAAAACACCTTTTAAGAATACTATATCATGCATAGAAATAACAGAGTAAAGGGATTCGAGTTTACCCCAGATGGCAAGAGGGGTTTCATTGCCATCTACCTTTCTTAGAACGTCATCTGATAGGCTGAGTACTATTAAGTTGTATTCTATTTCATTTATTTCGGCCTTTTTGGCCTTTTGTTCCCCCGTCCACTTTTCCTCATTTGATTCCAATGCGATGGCCACCTTGTTGAAGGAAAGAAGAGCCTGCATCTTCTTTTTCCATGACCCGAAGTCATGTTTGCCGTCAAATGGCAATATTTCCATCCGAGCAGCCATAGTGTAATCGAGGTTCAAAAACAGAGAAAACAAAAAAAATTCAGAACTCAGATTTGCTGTATTTTAATGGCAATTCAGAATTCTAACACAAAAGAAAAAAAAATCACGTGACAGAGGCAAACAATCTGAAATTATAATACTCAAAACATATTATAATTCAAGAATCAGAATGACAATTGCTAATTAACAACAGAAAAATTAGCTATTCAAAAGATTAACGAGGTCAGATCACACAGAGAAGTTAAGAACAAAAAAATCAAGACACTAAATCTGCGGAAGTTTTAAAAAAAAAACAGCAACGAAGAGTCCAAGTAACGATTCAACAGGCTCTGATACCACTGTTATTTTTAGGCAAGATTTACGTTCTCTAATCCTCAGATCTTTAATGATAATCACAGCAAAGAAATAAAATGCAGAAAATAGAAAAGAAAGAAGACAACCAGATTTACGTGGTTCGGTTGTCACTAACGACAACCTACATCCACGGCAGCTCGATGCGAGCTCGAAATGCACTATCAACCTCAAAAGTTACAGCTATAGTCCTCGGATCTCACAAATACTTCATCAAGAATTCTCAAAGAATACACAATCGCATCACTCGCTCCTCAACCAGGAAAGGAAATAGACATACACTAAATCCTGATGATCAAGATGATCACCGCGCACAACGATCGATCAAAGTCTCAGAGAACTCAGCATCGGCAGAGAATAATCGCCAAGAAAGAAGATGAAGAAACCCTAGGGAGAACTGCTGTCTTATGAAAGAAAAATGCTCTCTGTTTTTTTTACTTCTCGCTTCTTTCATGGAAATTAAAAGAATAGTAACTTACATAAAGTGAAGTGGGTAGGTTTTAAACAACTGGGTCATGGGCCGGGTTAAATCCACATCCAGCAATATGGTTTGGGCTGAGGATCCAGCCAACAGCAATAAAACCCAACTGCTTCACCTTCCAACAGTATTTTTTGAAGTTTTCATGACAAAGTTGTTTACATTTTACGAACGAGAAGGACGGGCCCTCGAAAATGTTTGTCGATACTACTAAGACGAGACGAGAACCTCAAATTGAATGGCTATATGTCTACATTAGGTAACGTCAGTTGATAAATTCAATATTCTTAGCAGTAAACAAAATTTTCAAATTTTATTATCTGTATCACAGTAAAAATAAAAAATAAAAATAATATTACGTTTATTTTTTAATTCTACCGATTAATCATTATATACCTGAATGATTTATTTAAATTATTTATAATTTATTATATTAATTATTCAGATTGATATTTATATTGATATTTATTTCGTTAGGGTGTAGGATTAAAGAATAAACGTAATATTATTATAAAAATAATGTTTAATTTTAAGTTCATAAAATTTAATCTGGAATTTGGGAAATTCGAGAAATTAGCTACAATCTCTTGATTTCTCTACTAAATTAACTTCAACCAATCATGTATTTTTCATTCCCAATCTATAATTCATCAACAAAATATCATTCTACATGATGCTCCATCAACATTCAAGATTATTTTTGTGGGAAAATTAATCTAGGTTAGCCAATTAAAATTATTAATAAAAAAAAAAAAAAAAACAAGAACAAAGATGGAGAAAGTGGGTCGTGCAAGAAATCCTTGGATATGGAATGAAGCATGAAACATAGAACATGTTTTTATGGCTGAGGATGTTGTTCTTGGCCTGGTTCTTGTTGGCTGTGAAGCTTGGATGAGAGTAATTGATTCTCTTGATGTAGAGACACCACCCTCTTTTTCAGCTTCTCATTCTCCTCTATCATGCTTTGATTCTCCATATACAGTTTTAAATTCATCATTCTCAGCTCCAGTTTAGCACCCAGATTCTTCCTGCTTGGTTGCATGAAAAACTAGTTTCAGAGAGAGAGAAAGAGGGAGGGAGGGAGGGAGAGAGAGCACCTGTTGAGCCGGAGAAGTCGAAAGGAGCATCGATTTGATGGCCGGGGATGACGGCAAGCAAAATGTAGGCGCCTGTATCCCATCCATTGTGAGGAGTTGCACATTTGAAGAGAGAGAGAGAGAAGAAGTGTGTTGTCAAAGAAATGTTCATGGGTTTAAATAGAGGGAGATCAGACTACAAACCAAGTGAGGACTCATATGGGGATGGTTCTACGTATTCAATTATGTGTATTATTAATTTGGGAGAGAGAGAGAGTCATGATTACAAAGGCCACCCAAAAAGACGATGAAGAAAGAAGAAGAAGAATGGAGAGATGATTTTGAAAGACCAACTGGATTAGTCTAAACTTGGAGATTAGGTTGGCATAGACTTCAACTGGAGCACACTTCCCACAATTCAAATCTCTGCAATCATTATCAAAGAAAATCTCACTGTTTCATATTATCTTCCAACTATGTATAAATATACATGTATATGAATATATATACTATATATATATATATATATATATATGTATGTATATTGGAAATGAGATCAGCGTGACATGTTGCAAGGCATGACATGCATGGTTTGAAAAAATACATCTTTACACATATACGTATGTATAACCCCAATATCTAGCTCCAATATACACTAGAACATACATATATTTTACGGCAACTCATCATGTTCTCAGTCAAAATGACCGAAGATGAAGATAAACTGTGAGAGCTTAGCTCAGGGCAAGATCGTGCACAGTTTCACTTTACTTGGGTATGATTGACGTGGATGATTCATAAATAGGATCCGTCTCTACACTACTGCAATATATTTTGACATAAATCTTGAAAATAAACTTGTGCAATTTTCTACGCAAAACAGATAATATCGTATTATAATGATGAAGTTTTCATATTTACAGATATACACATGAATATTGTATAACAAAAAATATTACTCAAATACAGCGTCATAATACGTACATGCATGTGTATATATGAAAAGGGTCAAAAAGATGATTTTTCTTTTCTAATTGAATTGTGAGAAAGACTTAGTCTTTGATGAGAAAAAAAGGATGTTTTGAAAAAGAGGACACTAGTTTTATAATGATCTTTTTTGCTTTTACAGAAGAGATTGTTTCTGTGTTAGAGTTTCAATGTCAACATTAACAACGTGATTCAAAGCCAGTCATTATGGATAATCATTTGCATTACTTTTGACGAACATGACAGTACATTTTATTTTTTTACATTTTTATATCACATTAATTTCTTCAACGACCCACCCATTATTACTTCATATAAAATAAACCCGTAAAATAGAAGTTTCAAAATGCGGGGATTAGTTCGATCTAAAAAGAATTCAGGTCATTTCAAACTTCTTTTTTAATTTGACAAATTGGTATATTGTTTGCAAATAAATGTACGGTCAGTCATCTTGACACGCGACATAGGAAGATATTTCTAAAACAAAAAAATTGTTTAATTTCAGAAAATTAGAAAAAAAATATTTGATAAAAAAAAATTAATAGGGTCATTGAGTTAGTTTCTGATTTTCATAGAAAAAACCAAATTAGTGAAGAGATTACAACTCTATAAGTCAATGGGGTTAGGTCCTCGTCTTTGTCCATTTCTCCCATGCAATTGAGTACCCTAGCCTGTGGCACATTTATTTGGAAAATGAAACCCCAATTTGGCTCTCTCTCTCTATCTCTCTGTCTCTCTCTCTGTCTCTCTGAGATAGTGTTGGTATAATCATCACAATTCTACAAATGGTCCACCTAAAACTACCCAATTGGCATCTCCCAAGCCTAAGCTAACTAGATCAGTAGCCCACCATCAAAAATAAGGTGCACTGAAAACCCTTTTGCAATCTCAATGATTCTTCAATGTTTCAACAAACACATCAACACTAAAGCTCAAGACATTTCGTCAATAAGATTGTTCACCCTTACCGTCCCCCAGTGCTAGCCATTACATGTGCTGACTTTCAATTTAATATACGGCTCCAACCTATCACAAAACTAGATTGAGAATCGAACTACAAAAACATGATCAAATGATGTTCCACAACTTGTCACGTCCCGGTGTTCGTCTGTAGAGTTTTAAGAATTGAACAACTCAACCCAACATCTATCGAGTAAGACTAATAATCTCCAGAAAACAATTTTTCCAAATTTGTTACGTCAGAGTAATCGAAACAAGAAACAAAAATCAATCGAGCTAAGGAGTGTGATGCTTGTCACGTTGTCTTTCGACCTCAAAGTAATACATGGGTCTATAAACGGTCTCAAATTCATGATACTAAGTTAGGCGAAACATAATGCTCGAAACGAGTCTCTTTGGTAGACCCCACCTCTTTGGTTCGATATGGCCAACAAATTGATTTGCAAGCGATTCTACAAATATATTATCCAACAAGTGATCATACCATAATTATATATAGTTTGAAAATGGATGGATTGAGGCAATTGACAAGGACTTGCACCACCCAGCTCTGCATTTTCACTTGTTCCTTCATATTGCTGCCAATTCAGGACTTGTAGATACACCATGAGTAGATATTGAGAGGTAGTCAACCAAAAAATCAAGCTCCCCCTTCCATATTTTCAAAATCATATCAATTACCCTAAATTTGGAGTTTTTCATACAACTAAAAATATAAATATATGTACATATATACTTACATGTAACTAAGTCATAGTCATCCTTGGGTGTATTTGTGTAACGCTCCAAATTCTAAAATTTTAATTTTACAACCATAATTTGAAAATTTTAAATTTTTTCTCAATTTGATTTTACAAATCAGATTTAATTTCAAGCGTTGTTGTGCAAAATATTTCGCAAGTGTACGAGTCGCAACAAGTAATATAGTGATAAAATAGAGTGTCGAACCCACGAGGACTTGTAATTAATAATCGAAATAACTACTCTTAATTCTAAAATTGAACACACGTTTTTATGATTTTCAAAGATTAAAACTAAAATAAACAACTAAAATAATTAAAACAATAAAAATAAACTAAATTAAAATAGCAAAACAAATAAACTGAGATTAAATCAAATTGATAAAAACCTAGGTACTACGATTTCACCAAGACAATATTTATTTCAGTCCTTCGCAATTATATTTATAAATATTCTTCCTATGTTGATGATCGATTTCACTAATTTCTATTACAATCTCTCTCGAGCATTGCATAGGTTATCTGATTAATGGGTTATCGCTTCTCAGTCTCAAATCCTGCATTAATCAAATACAATTCAATCAAGAAATCTCAGTGATCACACAAATACCGTAACTATCTCTAGCCTACGTATATTCATGACATTAATTTCAGTGCACGGTTGTTTATCACCTCTCGGTCTCAAAACTCCCCAATAATCAAGTAAAGATTGGCCAGAAATTTACAGGCATTAAGAACAGAAATTAAATGCGCCAACAATATTGGAAGAAATACTCAATAATTATAATTAAACGAAGAACGTGAAAATAAATATCGTTTGGCTACATCGTAGCCCTAGAGTAAAAGATTAGTTCATGCTAATATAAAAATAAACAACAAAAATATTAGAATATTGCATAATTAAATAATGGAAATAAAAATAATAGAAATAAAAATAATTGAAATAAAAATAAAAGAAAAACTAGTGAAAATCGTTTCTCTTCCCTGCTGCTCGCCAAATTCGTCGAACGCCGACTCCCTCTAAATCGTCGGAATCAGAAAACAGCTCGCCAGAATTCTTAGAATCGCTCGCCGGAATCGCCCAACGCCAAAGAAGAATCGCGGTATCTGCTCTGCCTCGCTCTTTGCCTCAGATTTCGCCGACTTCGCTGAATCGTGATCGCTGCTCGCCCTCTGTAAATCGCCGAATCCGTTGCCTCTTCTCTGCCGCGTTCCCAAAATCACAGCCCCTGAAAATTGCAGAACCGATCTCTGCTCTGTGTAAATAGCCGACAGAGAATATCGCAGCCTCCAGCCGCCCAACGCCGAAGTTTTCGCCTCTGCCGAGGGCTCTGAAAATCGCTCCTCGCTGCTTTCACTCGCCGGATCTTTTCTGCCCAAATCGCCGGATTGTGTCTCTGTGGAAAATATATAGCCGAATACCCCCTGTTTCTTGCCCTGAAAGTCGCTGAACTCCTTTCCTTCGATGAATGGTTCTGTTTTAGGTTATATTCCTTGCTTCTTTCCAAAATTGCTCAAAACCGAATCGTGATTTCTTTCCAAAATCGCTGCTTGCTCGTTGCTCTGTTTTAGGTTGTTTTAATGTTCTCTTTTTGCTTGATCAAGTGGTTGTGATTATTCCTTTCCTCAGGTTAACGGCCAAGGTTATGGTAATTGATCTTTCCAAATTTGAATTCATATGGCGATCGATAGCTGGATTGTGGTGATCGATCGCGTTGCGTAAATTCGCCAATTGCTTTTGTGGTGATCGATCGTTGGATATTGTGGCGATCGATCGCCATATTCACTGTTTTGCCGTTACCTATTTTAAATACGTATTCTGCACACTTAAACAAAATATATTAAATTCGTTCAAACATTTGAGATAAACTTATCCAATCAAGTATAAAAAGTATAAATAAGTGTGTAAAATACACACTTATCAAGCGTTATAATCATAATTTCTAAAATTTTAAAAAAACTTGAATGAAAACATTAAATGCGCGGAAATTTAAAACAATGTTCAATCATCAAATAGTTGTCGTCAAAATTGAAATAAATACAAAATTAAAATCATTTATAAAACTTTATCAATGACGAAGTTAACATAAATTATTCAAAATTTCAACCGAAATAATTTATGAAATATTCTTGAAAACTAAAACATACTAATTTAAATTCTTTCCTCTGAAAAAAACATTGTCTTCTTCTGTATGCTCGTTTGCCTATAGAAGGTTCTCGATCACAGTCAATTCTTTCTCTGATAAAAACTCACCTACATCACAAAACTATAAACTATGAGAATAACTCAGTAAGTGAAAACACGTGCAGATGAAAAATTAACATTATTTTTACCAAATCCTGACTTAACAGTTACATACTGGTTCAGAACTTATTTTCCAACATTCGTTTAGACTTAGTTATCTCATTGTCATTTATGCTTTGTCATCTTATTTTCGTTCAGACATAACTATCTTATTGTCGTTCAGGCGTAGCCATCTCATTTTCGTTCAATTTTAACCATCTCATTGTCATTCAGGCTTTACTATCACATATTTTTCGTCAATTCCATCATATTCATACGCATACAAAATGTTCTACCGATTTTATTTTTATACAATTCTATGTCAATGCCAAAACATGCGTGGTCAAATATCGGAATCATGTAATAAAATAATTAACATAGATTTTGTGATGTAAGGTCGTAGTCAAAACGTTAAAAACATGGTATTTTCACTTACTTGGATTCTGAAAGTTTAGGTTTGTTGGGATTTTTTTAAAATTCCAAATAATATCATGTCTTAATAAAATATTTGGTATTAAATTCCTACTTAAATAAATCCAATTTCCAAAATATTGAGGGCAAAATTTCTTATGTGTACACTTGGTCAGATATGATCGAATCGAACGACTTTCGAGATTTTTCCTGCCTAAATAAAATATTCGGTATTAATTTCTCACTTTAATAAATCTATTTCAAAATGACTTAGGTAGAAATTACTTACCGGTTTATTCTTAGATTGGTTCAGTCAGTTTCGGATTGTTTCAGATAGCTTTTGGTCAAATTTGACGGTTCAGAAGCAATCTAGTTTGGTCTGGGCGATTCTGATCGAAATTGGGTTGGGTCCGGTTCAGTTGGACTATTTCTGGTTCAACTGGACATGTTTGGTTTGTGGGCTGGTTTGGTTGGACTGCCTTTAAGTGAACCGGTTTAGGTTTTAAAGAAAAAAAAATCTGAACCCTCTTCCTTCTCCTCCCTTAGCGAGTTTTCCTCACGTTTCTCCCTCGGCTAAAACACATAAAGCATGTTCCTCTCTTCGGTCGAAGCCACTGCACGCCAGAGAGCTCGACTTCGTGTTAGAGGTGGTTCGTCAGAGTGTTGCAGAAGGTCTCGGCTAGAGAAGGGTTTTAGCAGAGATTTGTTCGGAGCTCTTGGAGAACCCCAATCGGTTTTAGGCGGCGAGTGGTGGTCGGAGATTGAAGGTTGAAGGTAAGTACCCTGACCGAGAGAGAGAGAGCTTCTTGAGTGAAATCGAGAGAGAATTCTGGTGTGCTCTCCATCCACACTGAGGCTTTCAATTTATAAAGGGGTTTCTCAACCAACCTCCCCAAAATCCGAATTCTATTGGAATTTTCAGTTATGAAAATCCGATGCCAATTGAATTTTCAGAGCTAGACACCTACCTCTCATCCAGATTGTAAATCCAATTCCCAATTGAATTTTCAGAGACTCTAGGGCTACAACTAACAGAAAATTGATTCTCAATTAGATTTCCAGAGGGTTCTGGATGAAACAAAAGGTTTAATCGAATTTTCTATGGTTGTTTTTAGAGATTTTAGGGCTAAAATCTTGAATTAGGTTTGATTTGAGAATTTCGAATTTGAATTTTTAATTTAGAAACCCTAAATTGTTATAATTTGTAAGTAGGATGAGTGAGAGATGCCTTTAGTTCAATCCCCACTTTGATTAGTTACGGCTGAAATATCACATTTCCTACAACTTTGACACATATATTCCATTTTATGCCTATTTTCATATTTTTAACGTCCTAAAATGATTGCTTATGTTGTTCATTCATTAGCACAATAATTATAAATGTATAGTTACAAATAATGCAATTAAAATAATATCAATTAAACCTAATAAGATTTCAAATAAAACTTCCATCATTTCAATTTATTTACACAAGAAAAAACAAAAGAGCCCTTGAGTATTAATGTGTAGTGTCCGTGAATTTAACACGATCAATTTACAACAAGATGACGAACTCTTTATCGCAATGTTACTTTTAGATGGTAAGATGATAATATTACTCAACTCTCAAGTCCAATAATGTATGATCGAATTTGATCGATTCGAACGACTTTCGAGATTTTTCCTGCCTAAATAAAATATTCAGTATTAATTTCTCACTTTAATAAATCCATTTCAATATGATTTAGATAGAAATTTTTTACCGGTTTATTCTTAGATTGGTTCAGCCAGATTCGGATCGTTTCGGATAGCTTTTGATCAAATTTGACAGTTCATAAGCAATCTGGTTTGGTCTGGGCGATTCTGGTCAAAATTGGGTTGGGTCCGGTTCAGTTGGACTGTTTCTGGTTCAACTGGACATGTTTGGTTTGTGGGCTGGTTCGGTTGGACCGCCTTTAAGTGAACCAGTTTAGGTTTTTAAAGAAAAAAAATCTGAACCCTCTTCCTTCTCCTCCCTTCGCAAGTTTTCCTCACGTTTTTCTTTCGGCTAAAACACATAAAGCATGTTCCTCTCTTCGATCGAAGCCACTGCACGTCGGAGAGCTCGACTTCGTGTAGGAGGTGGTTCGTCAGAGTGTTGCAAGAGGTCTCGGCCAGAGAAGGGTTTCGGCAGAGATTTGTTAGGAGCTCTTGGAGAACCCCAATCGGTTTTAGGCAGCGAGTGGTGGTCGGAGATCGAAGGTCGAAGGTAAGTACTCTGACCGAGAGAGAGAGAGCTTCTTGAGTGAAATCGAGAGAAAGTTCTGGTGTGCTCTCCATCCACACGGAGGCTCTCAATTTATAAAGGGGTTTCTCAACCAACCTCCCTCAAAATCCGAATTCCATTGAATTTTTCAGTTATGAAAATCCGATGCCAATTGAATTTTCAGAGCTAGACACCTACCTCTCATCTAAATTGTAAATCCAATTCCCAATTGGATTTTCGGAGGCTCTAGGGTTACAACTAACCGAAAATTGATTCTCAATCAGATTTCCAGAGGGTTCTGGATGAAACAAAGGGTTTAATCGAATTTTCTCTGGTTTTTTAGAGATTTTAGGGTTAAAATCTTGGATTAGCTTTGATCTTAGGATTTTGAATTTGAATTTTCAATTTATAAAATTTAAATTATTACAATTTGTAAGTAGGATGAGTAGGAGATAACTTTAGTTCAATCCCCACTTTGATTAGTTATGGCCGAAATATCAAATTTCCTACAACTTTGACACATATATTCCATTTTGTGCCTATTTTCTTATTTTTACCGTCCTAAAATAATTGCTTGTGTTGTTCATTCATTAGCACAATAATTATAAATGTATAGTTACAAATAATATAATTAAAATAATATCAATTAAACCTAATAAAATTTCAAATAAAACTTCCATCATTTCAATTTATTTACACTATAAAAAAAAAGAGCCCTTGAGTATTAATGTGTAGTGCCCATGAATTTAACACGATCAATTTACAACAAGATAACGAACTCTTTATCGCAATGTTACTTTAAGATGGTAAGATGATAATGTTACTCAACTCTCAAGTCCAATAATGTATAATTCCGATAAATAAACGCTCAAGAAATATATTGACAAGAAATGTATCGCTTCAAAAAAACATGTCAATTCAAGTCGCTTTGAAGTTGAGATATTAGTGCCAAGAAGAACATAATTCAATTTTGGCAAATAGATGGACCAACTTCATTAAGATTTCATAAAATGGGGTCCCCACAACCATCTTCTCCTCCAAATTGAAAATACAAGTTCTGTTCTGCCACTATATTATCATCCACAGCCTTGTCATCATCCCAACATTATTGCAAATATGAACATTTACCCTTCCATTAAAATAAATTGTCCAAATTGAACATTATTATTATTTTTTGTAATCATCACAGATGTGTTATGTTTACACTCTATGTTATATATTCATATTGATGTCACAAATATTAATTGATGCAATTAATGATTTATTTTAATTATTTGTACAAATCGATAATTGTTATTGAAAACTAAGAACAAAGAGTAAATGTAACATTATTTTTATAAAAAATTTTAATACTGAGACAATGCGAATATTTATAATTTAGAAATTGACTTTTTCGAAGGGTTTTCTCCATCGAAATGATCATCCAGCATCATAGAATTCAAAGTTTTTCAAAACTAAAAAGAGTCAACATGTTCACGAGTTTGTTTTTGACCCGATTGACAAAGTAACATACGATAACAGATCATCTGAAGATTTGATTAGAATCACGTGAATAAAACTTACTTACATACTTCCTAAGCTCGGTTTCTGTCATATTAACACCTAATGATATTGCAATACATTTATAATTATCTTAGAACCCTACTTTGAACCGGTGATTGAATCCCGGATCGACTTTCAAAATTCTTCACATAACTTAAATACATATTCACAGTTTTAAGCAGAACCGAACTGATCAGTGGCGGTTCAAATGTATTAAAAAAACCAGGACCGAGCTGACTTAATATTATATAATAATGGGAAATTACCGGTTTCGACCTCGAAGTAACCGGTTTTTTCGATTCAAACCTTAAAGTAAAATTTTTCACGATTCAAACCTTGAAGTATGGAAAAAGTTACAAAACAAATCTCGGCGGACGTCCTATTGACCGTCCTCTGTTAATTTTGCCGTAGAACGGACGGTCTCTTGTTTCAAGAGACAGTCCGTTCTCTAATTTTGCCTAGAACGGACTGTCTCTTGAAACAAGAGACAGTCCGTTCTCTATTTTTGCCTAGAACGGACACACCTTCCACCGTCCTCTCTTTATAAATTAATTTTAAAAAAATATCAAACAACATTGGATTTAATCGAAAATTTTATCACATGTTCATTATAATATGGAAACATAATCGAAAAATTTTCATGATTTTATAACATTTGTATGATTTATTATAATTATTTTACGTATAATTTAAAAAATAATTCACTAAAATTACAATAATTCGTACAAGTGTTAGAAAATCACGAAACTTTTCAGATTATCTTCTCATTATGTGGTGAATATGTGGTAAAAATTTTAAGTAAATGAAAGATCTTTTACTGAACGATACTAAACGATATTGGATATTTTTTTAATAAATCCAATATCGTTTAGTATCGTTCAGTAAAAGATCTTTCATTTACTTAAAATTTTTACCACATATTCACCACATAATGAGAAGATAATCTGAAAAGTTTCGTGATTTTCTAACACTTGTACAAATTATTGTAATTTTAGTGAATTATTTTTTAAATTATACGTAAAATAATTATAATAAATCATACAAATGTTATAAAATCATGAAAATTTTCCGATTATGTTTCCATATTATAATGAACATGTGATAAAATTTTCGATTAAATCCAATGTTGTTTGATATTTTTTTAAAATTAATTTATAAAGAGAGGACAGTGGAAGGTGTGTCCGTTCTAGGCAAAAATAGAGAACGGACTGTCTCTTGTTTCAAGAGACAGTCCGTTCTAGGCAAAATTAGAGAACGGACTGTCTCTTGAAACAAGAGACCGTCCGTTCTGTGGAACGGACTGTCTCTTGTTTCAAGAGACCGTCCGTTCTACAGCAAAATTAACAGAGGACGGTCAATAGGACGTCCGCCGAGGTTTGTTTTGTAACTTTTTCCATACTTCAAGTTTTGAATCGTGAAAAATTTTACTTTAAGGTTTGAATCGAAAAAACCGGTTACTTCGAGGTCGAAACCGGTAATTTCCCTATATAATCGAATGGAAACCCAACCCATAATTACAAGCTTACCCGTCCGGTCCACTTAAAGCCGGTCAAACGACGTGTCGTCGCTCTGCAACGGAGCCAGCAGCCAGGCAACACGCCGATGACAGCGCGTGGTTACGTCTGTCGCGCTAAAAGCCATGGCTATTAGGTGGAGGGGAGTGTATTCCACGCGCCTTACAGTGGAGGAATGAGTTAATTTGCAGACAGAAAGCTCTGCAAGCTATGGAAGTCTGAGGTGGATTGTCAGAATCTCTGACATCTGCTTTAATCCTCTCTCCTCTCCTCCATAGCTGCCCTTTCATCTTCAGTCTACTATGTCGTCTTCTACCGTCGTACCTATATGCCTCTCTCTGAATAACATCTAATCTGGCGCTTACTTGAAGAAGAAGATTCTTAGTTAATGGAAGATCACGAACTGCAGGCACTACGTCCTCTCGATTCTGGTTCATTCTCTATCTTTCCTTTCTTTCTCGCTTGCATGCCTATATCTTCTTTGTAATTGCCTTCATTCATCAATGCATTTCATTAACTGGAAGGGGGCGAATGTGGAGCGAAGCAAAACCACGAAGGAGTGAAAGAGGAGAATGGGGGTTCGGAAATTACGCACGCAGTTCGGGCGCCATTATCGTCACCTTCGATCAGGCTTGCTCTCAGCGTTCATCCTGATTCGACCGACGAGAAATTCGATCGGAGCGTGACGATTGACCAGCAATCGGACTGTTGGCTGACGCCTATCCAGTCGCTTGAGCTTGGACTGCAGACTCATATTTACAAACATTTGGCGGGTGGCCTCCCTCTTCCTCTTCACCTTGCGAGTCCTCTCTGGAAAAATGTTGCAACCTACCTTGGCTCTACCAAATCTGCCATTTATCACAACGATCAAAGCTGTAAGCCTGTATCCCTATTCTTCCTGTCGAATTTGGAAGTGATTCTCAAATTTGACATTCTTGAGACAGGCCAGTGTTATCGGTTTCACGATCTTCCATAGTTTCCTCTGTAGATATTCATATAATCTCATTTAGATGAACTGCAAACTGATGGAAGCTTATCCTGTTTATCTGTGAATCTAATTTACATGTGTAAATTTGGCTCTTTGTTCTGACAAGGATTTCTATGGCCTGATTACAGGTATCGAATTTGGCTCTGAGGAATTGAAACATAAATACATGGCGGATCCCGAATCCGTGAGGTGCAGAAGAACCGACGGGAAAAAATGGAGGTGTCGGAAGAACTCCATCCCGGAGCAGAAATACTGCGAAAGGCACATCCATAGAGGCCGCCAATGTTCAAGAAAGCCTGTGGAAGAAAACGAAATCAACTCTCCTTCAATGGCACCCGCACGGGCACCCTCTAGGATTTTGCACAGTCAAAGCGAAAGCAAGAACTCCATATTTTCTGCTCCTGTTAAACTCATCACGACCTCCATTGTTACCGAGTCGACGGCCAATTTAACCAGAGGTAACCCCACAACCTTTGCAGGTGAAAATGAAATCACTGGTTCTGCCACTAACAACAATGAAGGTTGCTATAATAAGGGTAGAACAGATTTTTACGACAATAAGTCAGGAAACGGTCCTAAAATCTTCGACAATGGCCAAAGTAGCTTGACACTCGGATTGGGTTTCTCTCCTCGAAGTGTTCTTCAAGGTATAATATGTGATGCTAAAACTTAGTGTTTCCTATCCATACACTTTGGTTATGATCTTCGCTCTTCTATTCTCGAGCATGATTATCGTTAAAATCAAAATATCAAGGAAGATGAAGAAAACACACAAGATATGATCCTTATTCTTTACAATTTTATTTCTGTCATCTGATGTTTAGATAGAACTGTACTGATATAGCTTGCAGGCAGGGAGGATCTTGAAATACATCAATCTCTACTGATATACTCAAATCTCTGTGAATATGCACTAAAATCTTATTGTTTTCTAATTTCCAGTTCTGGGTAAGAACAGTGCTTTCTTTGTTAGCAAAACCGGCGCGATCAAACCTGAACCTGAACCCGAAAGGTGCAGGAGAACAGACGGGAAGAAATGGAGGTGTAGCAGAGGCAGGATTCCGGATCAAAAATACTGTGGAATTCATATGCACAGAGGTTCAATCAAGAAATTCAAATCCTACCATAATGATGTTTCGTCGATACCAAATACAAATCTATCCATGTCAATCCAACCAAGTCATCGACCGCAACGAATCGAAGAAAAAAACAGTTCCAGTAGTGGCAGTGAGACTACCATTTCTGACACCACCGTTCTTTGTTGAAACAACATCAATGTTTCTTCTTAAGACATCCTAGGATTACCAGTTTTTCATGTTAAACCATATTTTGTGTCTCTTGAAAATGGAAAGAAGCGTTCTTCATTGTTCAATTCTCAGTTCTTGGGATGTTTGGTTTTGGTTTTTGGATTTGATCAAGGGAATCAACTAGAGGGGAAAATCCGACAACTCTATTTTCGAGAGATCGAATATAAGTACGAGCTACCAAAATTAACACCTTGATTTTCTTTCCTTAATCTACTAAGACCATGATCACCTTCTAATTCTTATCAAGTTATCAATTAACATATTTGTTCATGTAATGTCATTGTGTATTGATTAACATACTTGTAAGAGCCATTTAAAAATGAATTTAAAACCATGAGAATTTCAATGAGAAAATTTAGACTGAAATAATTAAATTAAAATCACCTTTAAAACTATAAGAACTAAAAATAAGTTTCATCATTTAACCATTTAAACTTGAAATTTGTAACATGATATAATATGCATGTTTTCTTTGCTAAAATGTACCGACAAAGAAAAATGTAGGGAGACAGGAAAAAATAGAAGTTGGATTGAACCAACCATCATAATCATCTCTCTCTTTTTTTTTTTTTACATAATTGATGCGCTTGAAAGTTCACTCAGCATGATAGAAAAATGAAAGACAATAGAACTTAGCTAAATGTTATACAACAATGAACATCACAAGTTTCTTGTTCTGCCAAAATCATAAACTTATGATAACAAGTAATAGTAATCTACTTTTTACATATACCTGTATGGTCTGCGTTCTTGATTACCCAAGGATGCTCAACGATCTTCTGAAGTGAAAGTCTCCTCGATGAATCTTTTACAAGAAGCTGCAGAAATTATGGTGCAATTCACTCATAAAATTAAGGAAAATAAATATCAATCCAGCAGATGAAAGTTATTTTATACGACAAAAAATAAAGAGGCTGATTGTGGAACCAACCCGGTTAATAAGATCCTTTGCTTCTTCAGAAACATGAGGGATAGCAGGGAAACTTAGATCAACATTCATTATCCTGTCCATGACCAAATACAACTGTTAAGAATCAAGATCATGATGAGAAAGACATGGACAACACTATCATCCCTCACCTTTTGAATGTGTCACTTTGACTTTCAGCCTCAAATGGAGGAACACCATAGAGGAACTCATAGCAAAGAATACCTAAAGTCCAATTATCAACTGCATAATCGTGAGCTTTATTTTCAACCATTTCTGGAGCTAAATAATCCAGAGTTCCACACATTGTATGTCTTTTACTTCTTGACTGTACAGACCATCCAAAATCTGCAATTTTCAATCTACCCTACAAATATAATCCCTATAACGGAATTAATCAATGTAAGAAGTAACCTCCCCATTGAACTTTATAATCTAAATATTCATATGCCAGACCATTAGTTAGGTCATACATGGAAAAAAGTTCTGATCAAACAAATGAAAAGATATCTTAGATAGTGTATGTTTATCGTGTACCTCGTGATCAAGCAACAGATTTTCCGGCTTAATATCCCTATGAATTACATGCTTTTCATGGCAGTATGCCAACGCTTGCGTGAGGCTTAAAATGTACTACATCCACAAAATAAAAATATCTTTAATGGAAATTTTTAGACAATGATGAGAGAAAACACTTCACGAGACTAAATTTTATAAGAAATAAAGAAAATAACAGCTCACCCAAATTTAAAGAAATATAAACATAAAATCCTCCCAATATCTTTTAGTGACTAGAACAGAAAGTGAGTCAAATCTCAGTACACATATACATATACAAATAGCCAATAATCTGAAGTACTGATGCATCACTTGGTTGTTTTCTACTTTACATGCTTCAATTACTGCTGTTCATATCCTGTGACTGTCTAGAATAACAGTAAATTTCGTCTGAGTCCTACTCCCAGACTAATATGTAAAGTCCATTTCAGCATGCATCGATTGCAAAAGGTGATTTTTTTTTGGGTAAATTTGGTTAGTGGATGAGTATAGAAGCTCACGGATGAGGAGTTCATAATTTCAGATCTTGTAATTCTTGAATTCTCTACAGAAAAATGCTCTTTGGGTTCTTCTTATGGAGAATCTCATCAAGTTCTTTTCCTTATTTATCTCTTGAACCAACTATAGAATCTACTTAACTTAAAAATACATAAACTATACAGAAACAATCCCCAAATATCGCGGATAAAGAGAGAGAGAGTGAAATTACCGTGGCAGCTTGCTTCTCACTGAGCAAACCCTTTTTCTTGATCTCTTTATAAAGCTCGCCACCATGAGCATATTCAAGTATCAAGAATATGCGTTCAGCATCATGAAACCATCCGTAGAGCCGAAGAATATTAGGGTGGCGAAGGCTGGTCTGTATCTCCATCTCTCTCCTTAGCTGGTGATGAATCCTATACTTTTCCATCTGCTCCTTGAAAATCACCTTTAACGCCACAATGTACTTACTCTGAGAAAAGAAAAGCATACAACCGGAGTAAGCCAACATTCAAGCTGTGATGATTTATTCAGAAATTAGGGGAAAAAACAACAAAAATTCAGGTGCAGGTAATTAAGAGCCAACCGCATAACAATATCCCTCTGAGTCAAGTACGAACTGATCCTGAATACAAGACAAGAGACTGAACAAAATTTGTCGAAAACTAAACGAGGCAGACGAAGTGTTACTAATTCTCAATTCTGTTCCTAAATGGTGAAATTAAAAAACGAAATATTCCTCCACACAAGGATAAGACGAGAATCAAAGACGAAAATCTTCAGCAGAATCGACATTTCGGTGCCATCGCGTTTTGTACGCTTACTCAAACTTCACAAGGAACCCTACACAGAGAGAAAGAGTGAGAGAGAAAGAGATACCTTGGCTTCTCTGGCGAGGTAAACTCTTCCGAATTTTCCTTTTCCAAGGGGCTTCCCGATCTCGAAGTCTTGTAATGACCACTGTCGCTTCGCATTATCTTCCGATCGAGAGTTCATCTTCCCAGACGCCGGGAGAGAGAGAGGGAAAAACGCAATTTAAATTCTCAGACGAGTTTGAAACGGCAACGGCTAAAGTCGCTCAATGATAATCTTGGAATCGAGCCCGTGGTTCCAGAATCGAACCACACCGAACCGCTAAACACAGTGATCTAGGTTCGATTCAAAAATTTATTTTTTAAACATTATTTTTTTTTTCCCACACAAGTCAACAACTTGGTCCTTGCTTCTGCAACATACGATATCAACTTTCTTATCTTTCGTGAGGTCACGTAAGAAATGAAATCTTACATCAATATGTTTGCTCCTTCCGTGTAAAATTGAATTTTTCGACAACTTGATAGTAAATTATAGTAGAACATTCTTGATGAAAGTGAAGATCCTCGAGAATATTTCTCAATCATATTGCTTGACAAACACATTCAGTTGTTGTTACAAACTTAGCTTCAGTAATTGAAAAAGTGACAATACGCTGCTTTCTTGATGATCATGAAATGGTTCCCGATCCCATTATAAAGACATAGTCAAATGTGCTTTTCCTATCATCTTGATCTCCTGCATAATCGCTATCTGTGAAACTCAACAAATTTGATTTTTCTACTTTCTCGTATAATATTTCATAATCTGAAGTTCTTTGCAGATATTGAAAAATTCATTTTGCTGCCATGAGATGCATATTTTTAGGACTTTCCATGAATCTACTGATGAGGTTTACAGCTAGCATAACATCTGGTCTTGTTGTCAAGTGCATTAAACTTCCCACCATTTGCTTATAAAGAGTATTATCAAATCTTTCACCATCATGTTTGTTTTTGTTGGTGTGCTCACATGATTGCATTTTTTTATTCGAAACATTTTCAATATTCAAATAGAATACAACAGTCTCAGGTTCACGTAGATGCTCATCTATGTTTACTAGCATATTTTGACCACCCGGACGAGAAACATTTTCACATGATTGCATTTTTTTATTCGAAGCATTTTTTTTTATTAGACTTGGTCTACCGACAGTTAAATAATTTATTTCAACCACACCTTAGTATCACTCTTGAAAATGATGAACAAGTAACGTAACACTCAAATGTCAAGTAATAATTGAGCTACTCAACCCTTACTCATTTAGATCAAAGATTAAGCTACGAGAGAAAATCACATAACACTGGGTGAGATGCATCAAATTTACCAAATTTTGACATTTTCTATGTTAATTACAACTTAAGAAAGATGTGTTAATCTCTACCCCCGGCCTCATTTCTGTAAAATCGGAATTTAATATGTCGACTTAAGAGTTATAAAATCCCAAATTCAAATCTTCGATAGAACAGCACTTCCCAGCTATCGCTAGCTGGGTAATTGTTCTGATGAAATATAGAACCATTCATTTATTTTATTCACAATTTACAAATCATTGTGTTATCAAACTGCACTTTCAATTTCCTTTTCAATTCACAGCCCCTTTTCCACAGTCTATGAAGTAAGAGATCTAGCCATCGGCTTTCACTTCTCTGCATCTAGATTTTTGCTCACAGAAAGCCTAAATAAATTTGGGTTCTTTTGAATCAGAGAAACCTTTAATGGGTCAGGGTTGAACTTTAGTTAGAACCAAATTCCTGGTTCCATTGTTGAAGTTCTTCCCACTTCCTTTTGTTTAAACTGGGTCTGATGGTAGTCATTGCCTTCTTGAAATCTTCATATCTGAGGGGTCGCACCTAGGATAGCAAGATCAACTTAGGTAAATGAGTTATCGGTACATGTATTCGCCAAGAACGGAATGCAGTATATTTAGATTGATATTACTGAATTTAAGGTTCAAGCTATTGGTTAAATGGTCGATAAAAAATACAAAATACGACTGAAAATCCATTACAAGCTAAGAAAAAAAAAATTAAACTCCAGTTTGGAAAAGTTTGAATAATAGCTTTTTTCAAATTACTTCCAACATCAAAACATATTCCTCCGGTATGTTTTTAAAATTTACTTGTAGTTGACATAATGTTCAAAGAGCACCACTTTACGAGCATTATGATACCAAAATCAACAAAAAAATGATCTCAAAGTACTTAATATAACAAAGAACAAGTTCTACCCATTTTTGCTACCTGATTTGCTTTGACCGTAAGAATATTTGAACCAAGCTCTCTAATTGGCATCATAGCAGCTTCTTCACACAAGGCTTGAAGATCGCTTCCAGAGTATCCTGTACATCGAGATCAAATGATGTTTCTGAATTTTGACTGGGAATAAAAGAAAAATGCTTTGAAGGTTGTGTCCACATGTTCTCCACATGAAGGTTGTATCTACATGCTCTCCACATGCACAAGAAAAGATGATGCAAAACAGCTATCCAAAGTATTGGCATGCAAGCTCTGTAACTTGAAAAATTCAAGAGATACATCATGAAAGCTAGCTTACCTTCAGTCTCCAGGGCTAGCTGCTCTAGATCATTGCCTGCCATAGAAACAAGATGATATGATGTTTGTTGTAGGGTACAGAAGGACAAATGAAACAACAGTGCAGAAGAGGTAGATGATGCCGTTACAACCATTAGAGAAGTAAAAAATTTCTGTGCAGTTTTAGCAGTACCGACAAGTAATTATGTCAGTTCTTAATCTAAAGTATACTATAAGATAATTTCCTACTTGGTAAGGAAAATGACTGGCCCTTGAGTACGTGTTTTAGAAGAAGTCGCCTAACATTTTCATCCGGCAGGGGTATGTAAATTCTCTTCACCTGATCAAAATTTACAATGAACCTGGTCAGATAATTTACTAGAAGATAAACTAATAAAGAAATGCAATGTTTCAACGAAATAAAATATGACAAGGATGCCCATCTCTTGACGAAGCTCTATGTAAAGAAGCCAGAATACTGAGAAAATAAATGTGCGATATTAAACATCACGTCTCTTCTTGAAAGAAACTTTGATAATAAAATTTCCAAAATATGCCTCAATTAAGATCACAATTCACAGATATGAAAAAAAAAATTCTCAAAACTTGAATATATGTTCTTGGGAATCATTATCATTATCATGTGTCTCAACTATATAATGCATTACCACGATATCAATGACAAAGACATGTACGACAACCCCATGAACCAAAAGTGCGACCCAAATTTGAAATTGTAAATGCATTGGATGTGGCCGATCAATGAAAAAAATGAGTCAATGACAGATTGCATGTATGCAACGAGGGTGTTCCACTGAAGTGGAAATGTATGGATTAAGAAATAAGTCAGAGCATCTCTTCTTAGATCTACCAAAACAAGTTGAAATTTTTTTCACAAAGTTAACTCACCAATCTCCGAAGCACTGCATCATCCAAGTCTTGTGGCTTGTTGGTAGCACCTGCATAACAAATAAGGAGCAATACGTGAAAGAATTTCATGACGCCAACTTGATCAATATAAAGCAGACTGTCAACCTATTCATTTGAATCAATGGCAGGAAAACAATTTCCATATTTTTATTCAATCGGCTTTTAGTTGCAAAGTCCTATAAACAGATAAACATTCTATTTTTCCCAGTGGATGAATAATGTATCTATCAGGTCATCATGTAAATTGATATTTTAGTTCATTGCAGTAATAGCTGAATCATTTAATAATTTTACTAAGCAGTAAATAATTGATTTTTTTGTTAAAAAAGAGGCAGGATAACAACTTATCCAGTCTCAAAATCGAAAGATGGCACAAAAGAAATGTGTATATATATATATAGCAATATCCTATTTCATACTCTCATTTCTCATTTATATTAACCTTTCTTACTAACTCTAACTTCACCCTTAACTTCTCAAGAAATTAACAAAAACTAACTTTACAAACACATTATATAATTCCTAAAATACCCAATGATTATTTTCTAACAATACTTCCCCCTTCGAAATCGACCTTGTCCTCAAGGTCGTAAGTCGTACACTTTCTCCATAGTTCATGCAAAATAGTTTCCGTCCCATTCCACTTGGTGATCCGATTTCAAGCCCATAGGATAGTATGTGTTTGCTTCCATAGGCCAATCCACCTCGTTTAGAATCCAACCCACAAATTTTCTTTGTATAGCTTGGATTGTCTCAGCCCCACCAAAATAAAAAAAATTCTTTTGCATCTAGTTTTCAGCCTGATCCTAACATATTAGGATTGTAAAGTTCAAATTTAAATTTCGAAATCGAATCAGAATCAAATCTCTCATTTATCAGCATAATCTCAGATTTTTTCTCCTTAAAAATCAGCCTAAAATCATATTGATATCTGATTTCAATCTCCCTAACCAACCAAGCAGCCAATACATAGCTAGAAATCCGATTTGGAGATCGAGTTTGATGATTTTCAATAGAAAAATCCGAGTGGATCACGAATTTAGGGGGGAAAATTGTTACGTATCTCTCATATAAATAGAGAGGCTCTGTGAAGGGGAAAACACACCAGAGTTCTCTCCCTCGAATTCTATATTCAGAGAACTCTTATTTCTATCTTTGACCACCACTCGGCCTCCAGACGCACCAAGAGCTCCGAGGAGGTAGTAGCTCCGCTCGAGAAGTCGAGCACTCCGACAGACCTCCTCCGAAGCGACGAACATTCTCCAACTTGAAGAAGTCTCTCTTCGGCGTGCAACAGCTTCAACCGAAGAGAGAAACACACTCTCTGTGTTTCAGCCGAGGGAGAAACGTGAAGAATCTCGCGAAGGAAAGGAGGAAGGAGGTTTGTGTTTCCTTTTAACCCAGAACTGGTTTACTTAAAGGTAGTCCAACCGAACCAGCCTAGCAAATCGAACCGGCCCAGCTGAACGATAATCGGTCTAACCGAACGAAATCTAGTCCAACTGAACCAGACTCAATCCAAATTTCGACCAGAATTGACTAGACTGAACCAGATTGCTTCCAGACCGTCAAATTCAACCAAAAGCTATCTGAAACGATCCTAATCCGACCAAACCGATCTGAGGATAAACTGGTAAAGAATTTTTGCTTAAATTCTTCTGAAATTGGATTTATTAAAGTGAAAAATTGATACTAAATATTTCATTTTGGCAGGAAAAGTCCCGAAAGTTATCCGAATCGATCTCATTCGACCTAAGAGTACACCATAAGAAATTTATGCCTAAATTATTCTCAATTTGATTTATTTCAGTGAGAATTAATACCAAATCTTTTTTTAGACAGGATATTATTTGGAATCTTGGAAAAATCTCAATAACTCTAACATCTCGGAATTCAAGTAAGTGAAAATACAACGTTTTCAACGTTTGCCTATGGCCATACATCACAAAATCTATGTTATTTTCTTATAATTATTTATTACATAATTCCAATATTTGACCACTCATCTTTAGCCATTGACATAGAATTGTATAAGATAAAATTGGTAGAATATTTTGCATGTGTATGAATAAATGGAATTGACGAAAAAATATGTGATAGCAAAACCTGAACAACAATGAGATGACTAAGCTTGAACGAAAATGAGATGGTTACGCCTGAATGACAATGAGATGACTATACTTGAACGAAATAAGATGATTACGTTTGAACGACAATGAGATGGTTATGACCGAATGAAAATGAGATGACAAAACCTCAACGACAATAAATAGCTAAATCTGAACGAATGTTGAAAAATAAATTCCAACCAATATGTAATTGTTAAATAAGGATTCGGTAAAATATAATGTTAATTTTGCACTTGCACGTGTTTTCGCTTATGGAGTTATTCTCATAGTTTGTATTTTGTGATGTAGGAGAGTTTTTATTTGAGGAAGAAATGATTTTGATCGAGAACCTTCCAGAGCAAACGAACATACAGAAAAAGAAAATATTTTTGAGACGGAAGAAGAAGTTTAAATTAGTATGTTTCAATTTCGATAATATTTCATATTTTTATTTCAGTTGAAACTTTGAATAAATTATGTTGACTTTATCGTTAATAAAGGTTTATGAATTGTTTTAAGTCAGCATTTATTTCAATTTTGACCAAGCTATTTAATGTTTGAACTTTGTTTTAAAAGCTTTCCCGCATTTAATGATTTTATTCAAGACTTCCAAACATTTTTGAAATTAGGATTTTAACACTCGATTTAAACACAATTCGGCAAAAATTTTAAGGATTTCAAATTGAGGAAAAATAAGTGTTTTAAAAATTTGGGACGTTACACCGACTCAGTAGAAAATTGTCCTCCCTCATTATGGAGTTCAATACAACCTAAGAAAAAAAAAATCCTTCTTCTTTAGCATATTTCTAGCCCAGCCTGACCATCTTTGTGACTAAAGGTGGAGCATTTCCTTGGCAAAAATATCAGAATTATTAGGGCGTGAATCTGACCCTCCAAAATATACTATCTGTAACAACTTAGAATTCAAATTCAAAATTTGAAATTTGAAATCCCCCAATCAATCTAAAATCAAAAAGCTAATCTAAGATTTGATTCCTAATAATCTCTAAGATATCGATTCAATATGAATCTAGCCTGAATTCAGTCCAAAAACACTAATAGCAGAGGGCGTTTCTGGAAACCTGATTGGGAATCGAATTTTCCAGGTCTGCAAATCCGTTTGAACCCGGATTTTGGGGAAACAACCATCAAATGAATCTAGTCTGAAAATCGTCCATCTTAAGAGGAAGTTAGAATTTCCAACAGAGAGCATATCTGAAAAATCGAGTTGAGATTGGATTTATTAGCAGAAAATTCGAGTGGATCTTGGATTTTGAGGAGGTAGCTGATTACGAGCCTCTCCTATAAATAGAGAGGCTCAGTAAAGGGGAAAATCACACTACAACTCTCTCCCTCTCAAGTTCAGAGAAACTCTCACCTCTGCAGTCATCAGCGACGAACTCTGAGGGCGAGCTTTTTAGCAAACATTCTCCGGTGCAACGAAGTTCCCTCTCTTGGCCTCTCGTCGACGATCTTCGTACTGTAAAGCTCTTTTCTCTTTCTTTCTATCTCTCTGTCGCTCCTCTCTCAATATGTCTCTCTCTATCTTACGCACTCTCTCCCTCTCTTTCTCTTGGCAGAACAAAAGAAAGAAGAATGGTTCAGTTTCTTTAAAACTAAACCGGTTCATTTAAGCCCAGCCAAACCAAACCGGCCCAGTTGACCCGAACTAACCCGATTGGTCCCGAACCGAATTAAGATTTTACCAATAATGAATTTTCATTTTTTTATGAATTTGTTCAAGTAGGATTTAATATCAATATTTTATTTAGACAGAAACAAGTCCCAAAAGTCGTACGAACTGATCCAACTCGATCCGATTCGACCTAAGAGTACAAGTAAGAAAATTCTGCCCAAATTCTTCTAAAGTTAGATTTAATTAAGAATTTAATACCAAATATTTTATTTAGTCAGGATAATATTCAGAATATTGGAAAAATCCTGATTATCCTAATTGCTCGGAATACAGGTAAGTGAAAATACCATTTTTCAATGTTTTGGATATGGCCCTACATTACAAAAGTTGTATTATTTTCTTATAACTGATTTCTTACACGCTATTGATATTTAAGCACGCATGTTTAGGCATTGATGTATAATTGTATAAAGATAAAATTGGTGAGACATTTTGTATGTGTATGAATACGATGAAATTGACGGAAAATATGTGATAGCAAAAGTCTGAACAACAATGAGATGGTGAACTTGATCGAAAGTAAGTTGACAAAGCCTGAACGACAATGAGATGACTAAGTCTAAGGTTGGGAAATGAGTATCAACCAATCTGTAATCAGGATTCGGTAAAAGTAAATGTTAATTTTGACACTTGCACGTATTTTTGCTTGCTGAGTTAAATCTCATAGTTTGTATAATTTTGTGATATAGGTGAGTTTTTATCGGAGGAAGAACTGACTGTAATCGAGAACCTTCCAGAGGCAAGCAAGCATGTAGAAGAAAAGAATATTTTTGGGTTTGAGAGAGATGTTTAAATTAGTATGTTTTAATTGTTAAAGATATTTCTTATTTCTAACTTTGGATAATCTATTTCTAAACGAAATGTTTATGAATTGTGTTAATATTGTGTTTGCTTCGATTTTCAACAAAGTCATTTAATGTTTTTAAATTTTAATTAAGCTTCCACGCATTTAATGTTACTATTTAAAGATATTTTTATTATTTCAATATTTTAAAATTTAGTTTTTAAACGCTCAAATTTTATAAATCAATTTGAGGAAAATTTTAAGATTTTCAAATTAGGGTTTAAATATGGGAAAGAAAATTGGGGATTTTAAATTGGGGCGTTACACTATCTCTGTCTTCTTCACGTTGCACGTTTTACCCTTCTGGCTGAAAGAGAACTGCCGCAAACTGCCCACCTCTCGCTGCAGTCGGAAACCACTGCAGAGTCGGAGGAATTAGCAAGACAAAGTTGTCTCCTCCACTCGGCGACGGTGTTGTTAGGCCTGACCTTGAGAGTCCCTTACCTCCTATGGTCCGAACCCCTGTCTGTCCTCTGGTGACTTCCAATTGGGCAGCCTTCCCCAATCCGACGTCCAATGATCCTCCCTTGGAAGGAGGTGATGTTCTCCCGGCGATAGCGAACTTTCACGACTAGAAGATCAGGATCTCTCCACTCATTGCCTTTCCTCCATACGTGAAGGAGAACCTTGGTCTGTAAGTCGTCGTGCAAGGGCTGGTTCGAAGTTTCTACTAGCCCTTCATTTTGAAATCCATAATCTGCCTCTTTCCACTTGTCCGGCATAGTAAAAGGTTCTGGATTTTGCTTTAATTCCATGTCGTCTTTTACTAGTGATTGGTCAAACCCGTTGTTGATCTTGTGTAGAGTCTTCAAAAAACAGTTCCTCATTTTCCTTGTCCTTGTATAGCAAAACACCATTCCCCTTCCCGCTAGATTTTTTAGATGATTTTTGGTATTACATCCGCAATAAATTCCACTCGGCGAATGCTTGCTGCACGTGTACGAGTTTTTCCTCCACCCTTGCCAGTTGCCAAGATCGTTGTCATCCTTTCCAATCCGTGATTGAATCGGCTCTAATACCATTGATGCAAATAGAAATCCATTGTACCAAATAAATGATATTATACCAAATAAACGATAATTACAACAAACAGAAACCCTGTAACTAACCACAAATCTTAACCACGATGTTAGATTCGGAAAACCCTAATAATCTATCAAGAACATTCCTTCATCAATAATCATCATAAAAACATGACCCTTCACACTTTTCTTTTCCATCTATAATAACTCTCTCTTACTAACTCAAACTTCTTTCAAAACTTCCCAATAACTAACAAAAACTAACATTATATAATTACCAAAATACCTCTATTATTATTTCCTAAGAAACAACATAGACTTCGATTAAACTGGAACAGAGAACTGTGGGGGTATGTGGGGATGATGAAGCAAAATATATTGGCGATACAATATAAATGGATATGTTACAAGGAAATAAGAAGTCTATAAACTTTGGAGCATATCAAAAGGAAGGAGGCAAAAATGAAGTTGGGGAGGGTGTTCTAATCAGAAATGATCTGGAGGAAAAATCTAATGAAACAAAACCAAGCAATGAAGGTTCTGATTCTCAAATTACTTTTTTTTTTCAGTGTAGCATTTGGTTTTAAATGTCACGTATTAATAAAATGACAAGGCGTGAGTGCGCATGAGAGAAGGGCAACAAGATGACACAGTTTGAGGAAAATCTTAAGTCAGTTTGACAAATTACTTACCAATAACAATTACTAGATCATTACGATTAGAGGTCACTCCATCAAACTGTAGAAGAAACTCCGACTTTAACCTTCTGCTTGCTTCATTTTCATTAGTCTGCCTTGTGGACATAACACTGTCTATCTGTTAAAGAGTCAAACATTATGTTGACAAAATCTAGAGTTGCAACGAATCAATATTTTCACATAAAGAATCAGTAGTGATAAAAAAAGAAATCAGCCCTCTTTATTCAACTACATAAGGCACGTAATTAATGGTTTCCTTTTTTCTTCTAAAACAGAAGAGAATAACAAGCAAAAGATGACTAGGATTTATATCAACCTCTAAATAGAACATCAAACTACAACAGAAAGGTATTTAAGTCATTTACCAATCCTTAAATCTATAGAAATCCTGCTCAAAACTTGAAGACATCACCTTTAAGAGTTATGCCTTCTCCAAGAAGCACTCAAATTCTAAATTGCAAGAAATTTTCTATCTTATTCCCCTTCTCATGTCAACTTTTCTGAGATTCAAAGAAAGGATACTTCCATTGAACCTTCTTCCGACCAACAAAAAAATTTCAGATGTTCAATCTGTAATAACAACATTTCATCCCAAAAATAATGCTCTACAAAAAGAGTTCCATACCTCATCCATGAAAATTACACTAGGTTGTCTAGACTTAGCAACCATGAATAAAGTTCGCACAAGCTTTTCACCTTCGCCCACCTGACTTAGTGCGAGAAAAATTCGTTAGTTCATGTAGAAGGAACTACATCGACGACCAAAGAATTGAACTATGAAAAAAGAAAACAAGGATATTTTACTTATTTGAAGGACTCAGAGGTTTGAGACTTACCCATTTTGATGTCAAGGTTGAAGCTGAGACATTGAAAAATGTAGCTTCTGACTCTGAAGCAACTGCTTTTGCAAGCATCGTCTTCCCATTACCCGGTGGACCAAAAAGAAGTAGACCTGAGAATACAAAGTGAAATTATTTCAAGAGAGTGACATTGCATTGCTGTGGCTATGCTTTTCCTTCAGTTTAATGCAAGACGATAAGATAAATCTGATAAATGATTATCTTTAGTGTTCTATTTCTTACCAAATCTACATGATTTTATATTTGGAAATTGTTTCAAGAAAAAGAACTATTCACGAACCATAGAACAAGACAGAAACTCTCTGAAAAAAAAATAGAATCATCACTACAGAGGGTGGCTTTGAGATCGCAACACTAATATTTCCTTGCTACATAGAAGTCCTGTTTCCAGAGTATTACCTCGAGCTGGCTTTCGAAGACCAGTGAACAAATCTCTTCTCTTTGTTGGCAAAATAACCATCTCCATTAAAGTTTGCTTTGCCCTCTCAAGTCCAGCTTCAAATGAGCCAAATCAGTCACTTTGCAATCTTAAAATGAAAATGAAAAAGAGGAGTAAAATGCAGCAAAGGAAAAAAATTAATGAATCCTAACCGACATCATCCCATTTAACTGAAGGACTTCTGTCAACTATTGCAGTATTGATCATTTCAACCAATTTTGCTTCATAAACACCAGATTCTTGCACAGGTTTGGAATTTTCAACTTTATCAGTGTCACTCCTTGTTCCTGGATAGCTCATCGCATATTGAGTAGACTTTTTTGGCACATTTTTCCTATCTCTTGACGTTGTGGAAGAGACTTTATCTGTCTGCACATAATTTAAAGTGTTCTGCAAGACAGTATCAAAGACAAAAAAAAAAAGGTAAGAATTGATGAAGATTTGCTATTCCTTAGCCATTTACATTTAAACTTATTTCAAAATCAAACTTGTTTTGATACTCTGCTCAGCATGATTGAGAATAAAAAAAATCCTGGAAAATCATATTTACAACTAGCAATAATACTAAGATTCATCAATTTGATCTAGTTAACAGATAATAAAATAACTCTATTCACGATTTGCTGCTGATCAGATTATAATCCTAGTTTTGCAACCAACTGCCAAAATTCTGTTATGGAGGGATCACGCCATTATATTAGGACCCCAAAATTTGTTATGATCGATTAAGACTCCATAAATTTGTGACATCCTACTTTGAATATTTTTACAAAAAAGAAAACGAGGAAAAAGTTAAATGTATCCATGACACACGGTCATTCTTCTGTTGAAAAAGTGAAAACAATGACAAGGCTTACACTTCAACAAGAAGAAACCATACCTGGCTCGTGGAAGGACCACCTGACAAAGAGGAGCAAAAATACAGCGTGATTATTTATATTATAATATCCACATTTCAATAGGATTATAAAAACTAAAATAATTAAGGTGTGGATTTCAACCTGCTCTCCTAGTTAATGCTTGTAATCTCTCGCGAACTTGATCCTGCCAAGTTGATATTTTTTGACGATAAGATTTCACCTTCATTTGTTCACTGTAACAAAACCATGGCTAATTACAGTGAAAGCAAAAACTGAGAAGTGTCACAACTTTATAGTCGAACAAAGAAAATTTCTTTGTTTTTTTTTTCCCTCTCCTTTTTCAATGAGCATAGAAAATCAATCGTACACTTCCTGCCCCTATTCTTCGCTAAATATTAGCTATTTGGCATGATAAATATTGCTCATTATTTAGTTCGTGAAAAATCACATCGGATTAATATAAACAATATTTTTATTTATTACTTTGCGATGCCTAATTCAAGGAAATAAGATGATGAATTGAGAATTTTCTATACAAAATTAACCCATTTTCAAGCTACTAAAGCAGGACGATAAACGTTATCCAAACTCAACAATCAGAGTTTCCCTTCATTTTCATAAATCAAATCCAACATCATATTCAGACCATGATTCCAGTGAAACATCTGCAAAAAAGCACCAAATACAAAAAAGAGACAATACCTTAGGCCAATGTAGGAAGGTACAGTGGTCGAACTCGCCTCAATCAGAATGCGGTTAGCGTTCTTGTAATGATTGATTGCCTCGTCGACCAAGCCCCATTCTTCCGCCCTGACGGCCTTTGCAACCTCCTCCGTCGCCAAATCAAAGTAGCCTTTGAGCTTGTAGGCAACACGTTCGTTCGAAACTGGAACTCCACCAACACCTTCCATATTTGAAGCAGCTGGGCGCCTAGGATCACTCTGAGACGCATAATCTGGGCCAGAAGAGGAGAATAATGAGCCTAGAGAGTCAGCTAGCCCTCTAAGGAAATCCATAGCTGCAAATTGCAAGGTAGACTGATAAAGTTAGCAAATCAGACTCCCCAGAGCGAGAGAGATACAGAGTTCAACTCGAAAAGACAACTTTTCTCACAAATTTGCGGAATTGAACAGTAATCAGCGATACCTTCATTGCTTCGATCGCACTTTCACGGAAACCAAAACATTTCAGAAAATTCAAGTCTTGATATATCGACGAAGTGGGGGGACATTATTATTATTATTATTTATATTTGTCAAAGTTGTTTTAGAACTAGATTGCTTTTGCTTTAATTCTTCAATAATAAAATTATATATTATTTTAATTATATTTAATAATAAATAAATGACATTTTGATACAAAATTAAAATAATTAGCATTACTAAAAAATACATTTGTGTGGCAAATTAATATGACTAAATAAAAGTCCTATCCAATATCATATTTTTGTCCTACTTGTTGTAAACCCAGCATGTACGGATTTCGGATATATTATCTTATATTGTTATTTTATTATATAATGCATTTTGGTAAATATGTCAAATCAGTTCCGTCTCACGAAAAGAAAGCGCCAGTATGAACCCTAGCGAATAAAATAATAATTTTAAAGGAATTTACGGGAATTTCGGAGTAACAACGTTGTATTCCGATAAATTAATTTTTCCTTGTAGTGTAAAAGACGTTCTCGTAACATTAGTAACGAGGTCCGAATGCGAACGGTCAGTTTTATTAGAGCCCGAAGTACTAAGTTGACTTATTGGTGAAATAAGGAATTTTG
This sequence comes from Begonia masoniana, assembly GCA_022432975.1. Classification (NCBI taxonomy): domain Eukaryota; kingdom Viridiplantae; phylum Streptophyta; class Magnoliopsida; order Cucurbitales; family Begoniaceae; genus Begonia; species Begonia masoniana. The sequence continues at coordinate 53,203,233 of CM039503.1, forward strand.
GGAACTCAAATCGTTGGACTATTAACGAACCGAATAACAAAGTTAAATATAAAGACTTAGAAAAGGGCAACTCGTCTTTAGGCTGCCATTATTTATTTCGTCTTTCTTCATTTAAAAGCGAATTTGTTTCAATCACCCCGCAGAACACTTCTTGCATTGAATCCCTCATTTCTTCCAGAGAAGAAAAAAGCCCTCGTAAACCTCCTCTGCCGCAGTGAAAGCCAACCATTCCGCCTCCCGATTTTTCTTCCGTTCGTCCTCGTTTTCCTCTACTCACGCTTCGCCTCAATCGACGTCTCGGTAAGACTCTATAGTTTGTGGAACATTGAAATCCAGTTCGTAAAGTTTAAACGTTTCGAGTTCGTTTAGTTTTCGATTAAAAACGAAGATCTAGGGTCTCGTAAGCTATAGGTTTTTCAATAGATTAAGTCAATATGCACGGGTTGGACGTATTTTGGACGATCTCTCATTTAGAAAAATGTTAGAATTTACGAAATTTCGAGATTTTTGCATAAACTCGTTTACGTAAATCCAACTTGTAAATTGCTTAGGTCAAACAGTGCTCGTGGCACGGGTTTAAGCTGCTTTGGAACGCGAGGTAAGTTCCGTGGTTTCTTTGGCCAATCGGCCGTACACCGTACATCTGTCGTTCGAGACGTTTTGGAGAGGCCTTTAGTTATTTTGCTCGGTTTGATTAGCTAGTCTTAGGAGTTTATAGTTTACGTTTTTTTAAAGTCCCATGGATCTATGTGTTGCTTGTTTATGTATGTATTGCAACTGTTCACGCATCACTTGGTTTTACCGAAAGCATGGAAAAACGAATTTCCGCATAAGTTTTAAAAGATAACGTAAAGCAAGCATCGGCCGAAAGGCCTACCAGTGCACGGCGAAAGGCTTACAGTTCACGGCCGAAAGGCTTACAGTTCCGGCTGAAGGCGTACAGTTCACGGCTCGAAAGGCTTACAGTACCCGCCGAAGGCTTACAGGCCGAAAAGCAACGTTACAGGTCACGCGAGGTGGGGCTCAGGCACGGCTGCCGATTGAGCGTGTACCCTCTCCCTCTATCTGGACAAGAGTAGTCCGCCCGCTGGATGAGCTCTCTCTGGTTAGAGTGTATAGTTAGGATCTGGTGGAAGCTACAGAACATTGTTGCATATAGATAAAATAAAGCATGATTTATCGAACTCATAGCACACATGCATCGCATTTACTAGGGCTTACTGAGATTTATCTCATAGGGTGTTATGATGTGTAGGTGACATAAACTACGAGAACCAGGTGAGGCGACGTTTCTCCACCTGAGGCATAGCTCAGTGACGGATGATGGCTGCGTTGGTGTGCTGGCGCAGTCGAGCTTTACACGACCGTGGGACAGTAATGTATAGATTGTTGATGGTATTTTGGCTGTTCGACAGTATAGATGTATGTTCAAAAATTCAGGAACTGCTTGGGTTAAATTGTATGTAACGTTATATAGAACTAGGTTGGTTAAAACGGCGTTGAATGTTACTAAACGTCTTAAAGGACTTTAGATTCGTCCGGATGCTCGGTTTTTAGAGCTATCCTGCAGTTGATTCGCAACAGTCTGACGCAAATGGGCGATTGAGCGTTGCGTCGTTTTAATTGATGCGAGTATCATTGATTTATGTTCGTTGTGATAATGGTGAGTGCTGTGTAAAAGAAGAGTTTTAGCTCTCTGCGAAATTGGCCCTTCAAGAGACAAATAGAGCGAGCTTCAATTCTGTGAAAGAATTGAACGCCGTATAGTGATGCAAACGAGTTGCACCATCTCTGAATCCCAGAGAGCAAGTGTTCTGAGTGCGACTGCTGTGCCCAGCCGACGGGCCGCCTGCCGATGTGCCCATGCGCATTTGCGCCCCCGCATCGCCTGCATGGTTTTTTTTTTTTTTTACAGACCGATCTGAAAGCCGCAGGATCACGAGCCGCCCAGCGATCGAGCCCGCGGCGAGGACTGGGGCTGAATTAGAGCGATCCCATCGCTGCCTCCTTTTGGGGCAGAATTCCAATTTGCCCTCCTAATGTTTTTCTGTTTTAGTAGTTCTTAATAGATTTAATTTAAAAATCGTTTTTTTTTTTTTTTTTTTTTTTTATTTTAATAAGTTTATTTAAATATGTTTTAAAGAGTTAGTTTTCATTCGATTTCGATTCATGGTTTCGATTCGTTAGCTTCCACTTAAAGTTTAATTAAATAAATCAGGATAAAAAAAATTATTCGGGAAAAACGGGATCAGTTTTAGGGTGTGACAGTTATGGTATCAAAGCCACCGGCGCTTTAAAATCGCCCGTTCCCTCAGACGCTCATGACTGCACCTAGCCCACTACCGCGGACATTTTCTTTTTGTTTTTTTTTTTTTTTTTTTTTTTTTTTTTTTTTTATTTTTTTTGTGATTTTCTTTTTTTTATCATCAACTGTAAGTATGTTTTAAGCTTTATTGGTTTTCTAGTTTCTTTAGTATATTTGTTTTAACGTTTATATAGGAGTTATATAGCTATGGTGCGCTCCACAACAAACAAAAAACAAAAAACAGTAACATACAAAAACCAATAACAAAAATAAAACACACAACAAAATTAACAAAAACCCAAAAACCAAGGAATGATCGAGAGCGACCGTTGATAATACGATTGACACGATATAAGATTTTATCGCCCAGCAGTCTCTAGCATATGGAGAGACAGGCTGAGCAGATACGGGCTAGACAATCGACCCAGCTGCGAGCAATTATGATGAAAGAGAGGGCACTAGACCCGAGAAGCCAGCCATTCCGGTTAATTGCGGGATGGAGCGATTTCAAAGCTCAGACCCCCCCCGTGTTTAAAGGGCAGTTACGGATCACTCTTCGGCTGAAGAGTTTATTCTACTATGGATGAGATGTTGGGTTTACGCTAGCATCGAGACTGACAGAAGGTAGGCGTTGGTGACCTACCACCTAAGCCTTGGATGCCAGATTTTGGTGGGATCTTCAGTGAAGTCACCACCGATTGACTCTATGATCTGGTTGGCAGTATTCAAGCGGTGTGTTCCTAGCACTGCCAGTATTTCAGGTCATACCTTCTGGCGAGGCGAAGATGATGGAGTTTATCATTGAGACCGACTGCTTCTATTCCCAGTAAACTTCAGGAGGTGTTTGAGGCGTTATCTCCCGGTTCGCACCGCGTCGGTTGGCATCAACGAGGACAACGTACGGAGTTTTTTTACAGGGGCTTTATTCGAGAGTTCCGTATGCGCCTTACTATTCGGGGGGACGAATGTATCCTATGATGACATCGTGGCCAGGGCGCGATTACATTGAGGCAGTTGATGTGGATACTGTCAGATCGAGGGAGCATCCAAGGCTTCTTCCGTTAGATCTACCCTCAGGTCAGGTGTAAGGGCTGGCAACCGGAGCGGCATCCCACCACAGCAAAATCAGGGTATTAAGGCCTCTGGAGGGAGTAATTGACCAGGGAATGGGTAAGCAGTTACAGGACTTACAATTCTCAGGCACCAGTTTGTCCAATGGCCAGAGGGATCACACTGGCCAGTGCAGGATGGCACGAATGTGTGTTATTGGGTGGGGAGCCGGGCCATTTTGTTAGGTCTTGCCCGAACGGAGTGAGGACTGCCAGCCCCTGCTCAGAGGAGGAGTTGTGCCCAGAGTTTTTGGCCTTTATTTGAGCCGGTGACGTGATGACGAGGCTCAGCCTGCCGTGATTGCAGGTACGATTTTACTTATGGGTTGCTACTTATTTACACTGATGGATATACGAGCTACCACTGTCCTTCGTGTCGCCTACCCCCTGCTTCTGTATGCTATACTGGGACTAGAGTCGATTTAGCTGGGTCGAGTTTAGTGTGATGCTGCCGTTCGGGAGAGCATATGCAGTCGATCGTATTCTCCAGGTCCATGTAGTCTCGTGGGGATCATACCCTCTATGCTTGCCTATTTGTTTATGCGCATAGAGCCGGTATACGATCTTATTTTGGGGATGGACTGCTACACAGCACTTGCCACATCGATTGTCGCTCCGGGATTGTGACCTTCCGACCCCCGGACCATAGCGAGTTTTCTTATCAGGCGATGAACCGATTGACTTGTCGCCTATCTCTTATTCTATGCAGTCACGAGGCGTTCAAAGGTGCGCGCGCTATTTTTATGGCCTCAGTATTTGAGTACGTTTGCTCGCCGGATTACAGCCGGCGATTCCTATTGTCAGAGATTTCTCTGGTATATTTCTTGACGATCGTCTCCCGGATTACT